>LDEF01000087.1:0-83408 GCA_001455505.1 Leptographium lundbergii
ATTCCAACAGCTACCAACACTTAACATTATTTTTACCCGCTGCTTTCTCAATCACATCTTCGCTCATTTTTTTTCTCGGCCATTCCTTTCTCAACACCACCACAACGACTGCCAACCAGAAATCTTAATCTAATTAATCATGGGCAAGAAGTCAGCCAAGAAGGCAAAGAAGGGTAAATCTTCATTTAGGCTTGGCTTTAAAGTATTAATAGAATATTGTTCTAATCTTACAAAGGTCATATGCAAGGCTTAGGAAACCTACCAGACATCGGCAAAAGCATGTGGGCGAGCCCAGGGCCCTACCTTCGAAACCCAGTCCTCTACTAATTTTAGAGGGAGTTGGGCTGCATCAGCAAGGACGATCCAACCAATTTTGGGGCACTGAGGCAAACAACACTTTTAAAACCCCGTCCATTCGACAACGAAAGATGGCGTCCGACATAGCTACTCGGACGGCCAATGCAGCTCTAGACATCACGGCTGGGGAAATGGCGGACAAGGAGGATATTCGGGAGGAAACATATGATCAGTTCCAAGACGATCGGTTTCCAGATGAGTAAGGCCAATGACGAAGATGATTAATATCCGACGTGTGGCTTTTACTCCGTGCGCCGCTATGTAGTCTTTAACGCAGTAATATTACTGCGTTCTACTAGCGGAAGACCCGTACGGTGATCTTTGTGGGATTGCGTCTTGGACCACTTGCACGTACTGTAGTAAGCTGAAAGGCTTCTGGAGATAAAAATCTCCAAGAGATACTACATATAGTAATGATATTTGTATGGCTCACATGATGATTACAGTATTCTGCTGGTTGTTACCACTAGAAATAAGTCACATGGCCTGTGCACCTAGACTTTCTACCTGTGCGCTTCTATCTCCTTCTAACTCCTTCCCTTTCATCTTCCTTCTCCTTTATTACAACTTTCAAGAGCATTCACATTCAAGAACACCCACGAGAAAAAGATCCACAACACGCACTGTTTTCCATATGACAAGGGGCCTTCTGGCTTTTCCCACCCTTTGCCGTCTTTTCTTTTGTCTCCACCTTCCAATTGCCAGCCGGATACTCCGTACGACGCTTCTTGTAAACTATGACACCGCGCAAGGAAAAAAAAAGTGACGAGACAGATTCTTCCGGTATTACTGAGGCTTCACAGAGCACGAATATAACTTCGTCAACAGCTGGGAATGAGGCAAGTAAAGAAAGTGTTCTTCCTCTGCTAGAGCCACCCTCTGAGGAAGAAGCCGTCGACTTCTATCATGGAATATTGTCGGAACCTCGGCTGGTAGGTCGTGCATCTGCCGGTATCGAAATATGGGAGACCCGCAAGCAAGTGATGGACCGTCTACCACCAGGGCCATTCATGTACTACCCTCGGAAGGAGCTGTCGTCGATCGGAAACCATCCAATCCGCAAGTGTTGGAAAGCTGTCCAGCCCCTGATCGTCAAGGCAATCACTTGGCTTCCATGGACGTCAATCGACGTCTTTCGTATAGGTTTCCAAGAATTTCGACGCGCAGACAAGCCAGTGGTGGTCTGGATAGGTGTCGAAACTGCAGACCTACCATGGTTCAAGGTGGCCGAGGCACTACGCAGTTGCCGCAGAGCGCTAGATAGCGCAAATCTGAACCTGGCCGATGTGGACTGCCAGATCCGTGTCTCAACTGTGATGTCCTTAGCAGGGCCGTCGCTGCTGCCGCCTTGTGGAGAAAGAGTCACGGATGAGGTTGTCTGTGTGACTGCGCAACCATTCACGACTACCATAGGGCAGTCCATTTTCCCTTTCTCGGACCCCGAACTACGAGGCACGCTTGGCATCTATGTCAGACCTGCAAGGACGGCCAAGAGTCCAGTCTGGGCACTCACATGTCGCCACGTCGGTATACCCAATGACGCAAACCCGGACAACAAGCTGTACCATAGCAAAAACGTCAACCAGAAGGCCTTGCGCATAGGTTTGCCAGCAGAGAAGACAATGAACGAGTCCATGGCTGAAATTCAATACATGAAGGATGATTGGACTCGCAGGGCCAATGCTTTCGACGACGCCGCCACCCGACAGCAATTGGAGACTGTTAACTGGCTGTATCGGGCAATAAAGTCGTTTGAGAAAGTGGAGAACAGACAAGTTGGCAGTTTGCTGTACTCGCCGCCTATTGGGAGAGGCCAGTACATGGGCGAAAGCGGAGACAGTCAGCCATGGACGCGGGACTGGAGTCTTGTGGAATTGGACATCAAAAAATTCCCTGGTGGCATCCCTCCAACAAACATGGTGGACCTCCGCACAAGGCGGATGACACGACATGAGGTGGTTCTTTTGCTCAATCCTCATGTTATGAACAAGCACAAATTTGTCTTTCCAGAAAGCGGGCTTCTCAAATTGTCGGGCATCATCTCCATCGAAGAGATGTTCAAACCGGTCACACGTAACGCAGAAGGAGAGATGGGATTTCTCGTCGGAAAGCGTGGTGCTGTAACGGGCCTGACTTGGGGAAAAGCCTCGGAGCTGGAATCTACCGTGCGCAAGTGTCTTCCTGGTGGAGGCGAGTTTCAATCCTTCGAGTGGGCCATTCACGGATCACTCGAAGACCACCACCGCGCCTTTTCCAAGAAAGGGGACTCGGGTGCCGCTGTGTTTGGTATTGACGGGCGGATCGGCGGTCTTCTTACTACGGGTACAGGGGATGAAAAGGGCCAAAAAATCGACGTCAGCTATGTGACCCCTATTGAGCCCCTGTTGCTCGACATTGAGAAGGAAATGGGGTGCAAGATCGCGATTTTGTGAGTCTCTACGGATTATTATGTCGGTGTTCTGTCATTTTTAAAATCGCTCGTGCAGGTCCTGGGTATGATCCCGGGTGTCCTGAGGCTCCGTAGTTTCGTCCTACCAAAACAAAGCAATATAATTACGTTAACCCCCACCGTCTGGTTCTTGTTTTTGGCGTACAAAGTAGGCTGTAAACACTACTGAGTGCGGAGTGGACTCATCTTTTTCTCAGCCAATGCTGGCTTCGCCAAAACAGATGTATCCGACGCTTGAAATAGGCTGCCCCAACGAGAACGAGACCTCACAAATGGCAGCTACAGTAGTCCTCTCTCCCATCCTTACACCCTCTCAAACACAATTCAAAACCCGACACAAGCTCTTACGCCTTCCTATGTCAGCCGTCCTCGCTCGGTGCTCGCATATGGGTGGTCCGTCTTAAATGCCATACAGAGCTTAGGCAGTAAGACTGCTAGTATGGCCAACGATACGAAGAAATGGTGGCGAAGCTGAATGCTCGACTTTTTTAAGAAGCATCGCCGGAAGTTGTCGCAGGATATCCAGCGGCGGCTTCAGCGCGGTGCGAACAGTGTAGGGTCGTACTAGAGCTCTCTGAAAAGCCGAGCCAGACGCTGAGCTCAACCTATAACAGCATTTTGAGACGGTGTTAAAGCCCAGCACTACAAAGGATCTGCGGCAGTGCCTGCGCTACCACACAACCACACTGATATTTATCCAGCAGGACGTTGAGAGGTGAGATGGCACCTTCCGTATTTCCCATTTACAGGCCTTCTTTTGCTAAAACTCACGACAGCGGTTTCATGGCAGAATTCGACGGCACAGTGCACAACATGTCCATCAGCGCGCGTCGGTGCAGAGAGCTCGCCGACCTTTGCGCGCAACCTGATTCTACGCGGCGACTGCCTCGACAAGCAACAACGGCTGCACGGTGCTGCAACACGTCGTAGAGGATGGCGACGGCGCTGTCGTGTGGCTGCTGCCGGACCAAGGCGCCGACCTGGCCGTTGAGACGAGCCACAACGGTGCCAACTGCATCCACATATCCGCCGCACAGGCCGACGAACACACGCTAGCTTCCCTCACTGCTGACTCTAAGGTTAAAGTCAAGGTATCTGGCAAAGGAAAGGCAACCGGCAATGCTAAGATTTCTAGAAATGCCAAAGTGCCCGATAAAAAGGGGTTAAGGTTACTAAAGCGTAAGAAGGAGAGTTATCACTATGATTAGCATATCAACTTATCTTATTCATACGATAAGTGCAGTCTCTGGCTCCCACCACTCTCTTATTAGCTCGATGAGTAGGTAGGTAGTCGGATGGTATAGATGGATTAATCTGCTCTCAATTTCATAACACAATTCGATCGCCAAACTAAGTGCTGGTCCGTTTAAGACGTAGGCCACGGACTACTGCATACAAGAGATGAGGCAGGCAAACGGGAAACTATACGGTTGCCAGATCTATGTCTCGAACATACCAACGCTTAGAGAAACTTTCTGTCCCGACCGGTGCGTACGATTCATATCCAGCCACCCTTAGAGGAAATAATCGGGGGTTCCTAATAGACGGTCAGAAAGGAGCATTATTGTTTGGGTAGCAGCAAGTGGCACTAACGCTTGGGCTGCGAGGGTAGGTCAACCCGAGGAGACGGGTCAAACTGGAGACTGCGAGGATGTCAGGGACGAAGAGTGTTAGAGGAGTGGGAGATGGCAACACACAGCTCGTTGTCCAGATGTTCGTTAATCTCCATGATGGCAGCCTGGTTTCCGCAGCGGTAGCAGTAGTTCGGAGCTGTGACGAGTCAGCCGAGAAGCAGATGGACAGAAACAAAAGACGGTACCGGAAAAGATAGTGATGACGTTGCGGTCATGGGTCCACTCGAAGCCGGTCATGACCATCTGGTGGGCACGGGCGACAAAGTCGAGGCCGTTGTGGTGGTTGAAGGCTGCGGAGATGTCGGGGCCGAAGATGTAGCCAGCACCACGGGCGGACATGCCCCAGCCGGGGGCCTCGTCGGGGTCGGACCAGAGCAGGTCGCACATGGGGCCCTCGTGGGGGACCTCCTGCAGGCGGTCGAGGGCGCGGACGTGGTCGAGCGAGTCGATGCTGGGCGAGAGGCCGCCGTGCAGGCAAAAGACCTGGCCATCGACCAGCGCGGTCACGGGCAGGTAGTCGAACAGGTCGGTCAGGCAGGCCCAGACGCGCGGGCTGCCGTACTTGCGCAGGCACTCGTCGTAGAAGCCGTAGACCTGGGTGATCTGGCGCGACTCGTGGTTGCCGCGCAGGATGGTGATGCGGCGCGGGAAGCGCACCTTGAGGGCCAGCAGTAGGCTGACAGTCTCGACAGAATGGTAGCCACGGTCGACATAATCGCCTGAACAGGGGGGAACGAAGCGGAAAGACGGCAGGCCGGGGCGACAGACAGAGACACGTGTTGGTTAGAAGGCGTGCGTGCAGAGGGGGACTTGATTCTCTCGTTGCAATCCACCGCTCGGGCGCTCCTTCACCCACCCATGAAGAGAAAGTTGGTGTCCGGACACGGTCCGGCCATGCGGAAGAGCTCCATCAGGTCGTGGAACTGGCCGTGGATGTCGCCACAGATGGTCACCGGGCTTGCCTGCGGTCTGTCAGCTGGCAGTCGGGCGGGTGGCTGCCCAAGGCCGCGAGACGGCGACAACTCACCACCGGCTGCACGTTGGACTCGCCTGCCAGCACGAGTTGAGCCTGGAGAAGTCAGACTGCATGTTTATTTGTGACGGGCGTGGGCCACCAACCCTTTCGCACAGCCGCTCGACGTCGGCCTCGGCCAGCGGGCGGCAGCTCCTCAGCGTCTCTATCCAGCCGTCCAGGTCGGACACGGAAGTGGGCGGAAGGACAGACGGCATGGCGGCCGGTCTGGCCGTCCACACAAGCTGGTCGTCGTGGCCGTCGTCGCTGGACTCGTCCTGCAGATCGGGCGTCGACGTGCTCGGCCACTCGTGGTGCTCGCCATCGGGATCCATCGTCTGGCGTTGTCGGGATGGGAAATGAAACGGAACGGGGGGAGATGAACAGAGGAGCAGAGCAGAGGAACCCGAGAAAAAAAGGGCCATTTCCAACGGCTGTGCATTTTATTGCAGGGAACAGGGACTAAAGTCCGACGGTCAGTCTGCTGACTGATTGACTGATTTGACGGATTTATGGTGTCCACACGAGACTGCTTTAAGGCAGCTTCCTGCTTTGTGGCCGCACGTCATTTCCGTGTTTCGTATCTTTTTTGTGGGAAGCCGCGGCTTCTCGAACCTCCCAAATGGACGGACCGTTCCAGCGACATGACAGCCAACTGCTAACAACGATTGCAAGGGAAAGCCTGCCGTCACGAAGCTTTTCTGGACTACCGTCGGGCGGGCCCTCCTGCTAGGGAAGCCCGCTGTGACGGTGCCGAAGGGCCCAGGCTATCCATCGGCTCTGGGCACGTTCCTCTTTTTTTCCGGCTTTCTCCCTCCATTCCAAGACACGAAACGGGATACGGAGTACTCGTACGGAGTATCTTACATAGCCAGCTTTCAGCTGTCAGGCCATCCCAACAGCTCGGCCTCGTGGGCGTGCCCGAGCGAGCTATTTGCACAAGACTGCGACGGCGGCCGATAGTGCACGTTCGAGGGGGGTATGTGCGCTATGAGCACAAGCTCCCAGACGGGCCCCTGTCCCCTGTCTATCGTCGATCGGTATCAGATTGCTGAAGATATTCCCAGCTCCCTGCTGTTGTCGGGCCTAGGCCGCTTGTGGCCTGGTCTGCCACGTACTAATTTCCGGACAGAGGCAAGCCGCAGAGAGCTGCAGACGAGCTGCAGAAGAGCTGCCAATTTTGGCCGTCTGCTATTCGTCGCTCTCGTCCGTGGGCGGACAAAGACAATACGGAACACAGTCGATGCATGCGGGCGCGCGCTGACCGACCGGAGTCTGCCCAGGTCGGCGAGCATGTGCTGTCTATGTGCTCCCGTCCCCTTTGACCCATCCTTGTGCCCAACCGAGAAGCAGCAGGGATAAGGGTCCTCGGGGCACGCCAGAACTTCCCGTCGATGGCCCTGACGGAATTTCGTTGTTCTGAGACGGGGGAAAGCTGCCTAGCTGCCCAGACAAGCTCCGGGTCCGTGTTCCTTTTGGGGCCTTTTTTTCTCGTTCGATTTTCCACCCTGTTGCTCTGACCTGTTTCAACTCTCCCTCTGCCCTCAACCCCCAGGGACGAGGCCGAATGCAGACAAGGTGGCGGTCTGGCCTAGGGCTGAACTTGCCGCAGTGCATCCCGGCTGTGCTCGTCTGTACTCCGTGCCGTACTTGCACGACCTGGGTGCTCGTGCCGTGTCTCTCCTACCCTTTCCCCCAGAAACACGGTAATGTAGCATTCGACCAGCTCTTCGAGAGAGAAAGCATGCCCGTCACAGTGCAGGTGGAAACGTGGAACCGGCAGCAGGTGGGACAGCCGTCTCGGCAGCAGATGTGCGTTGGTCGAGGGCATCTCGCTTAAGTAGCCCAATACGCGTACCCGGGCCTTCTGGTCTCTCCCCCTCTCGCTCCCTTTTTGCTTCTGCTGCCCCCCCCCCTCCTCCTGCCTCTCTCCCCATTTGCATCTGCCGCTCGCGGCTGTGCTCTCTCTCTCTTCGTTACGCATCTGCTTTGTCGCAAGTGTGCTCGACAGAATGGAGAGAAAGTGAGTCGGCCCCTGTCTGTTCTCCCTTTTCTTTGATTGCCTGCCTGCTGACGCCGACAACGTCCAGTCCGATCGCAGCCAGCTGTCTTGCAGTCAGCAGCGCCGTCGCCCGCACCGCACCCGCCCTCCACCGCTTCGTGCGCCTCGTGCGAGAATCCCGCGCCGACGTCATCGCCCTGTCGGCCGAGCTGCACGCCCTCGGCGGAGTCTTGCAGCTGCTGGAGGACGATGGCGATGGTGATGGCGATGCCGCCGGCTCGCTGTCGCTGCTGCCCCGCGACATTGCGCTGCAGACGCCGGCCGTCGTGGCGGCCTGTGGCCTCCTCGTGCACACGCTCGAGGAGCTCTTTGTCGACGGCAGTCTGGCTGACGATGTCGACAGCCGGACACAATGGACGGCCATGCGGAAGCAGGTGATCGAGCTGCGGCCCGGCCTCGAGGTATACCGGCTCGCCCTGGGCCTGGCGCTCGACCTCGTTGCCCTGTGAGTTTTTTCGTTTCGTTCTCTTGTCTTTCCATCTGTCTGCCCCCACTCCCCGCTGACAGGCCAGAACATCAGCCGACACGGCAGAAGAGACGGCCTCCCCACCACACGCCGAGATCGCACTCATCCTCGCCGAGATCAGCCACTTGCGGCTGCGCGTCGGCAAGGCCGCCTGCGTCGACACCGATGCCGCCTTTTCGCTACAAAACTATCTCCACGTGCTGCAGCGCCACGCCTCCGCTGCCTTGCATGGCCAGGGCCTGGGCCAGGTAGCCGTCTACCCTCATGATGCCTTTGTCGAAACCATACCAGCCGCATCGGGCACATCGGCCACAACGGCCACACCGGCCACACCGGCCAAGCAGCAGTCTATCCGACGGCGCCCCACGGGCAGAACCAGAAACCGGCCCCGGACGGCAACGGGGACCATCGACAGCACCCTGGCCTCGTCCACCAATCCTGCCGCCCACAGCCCCGACAGCGCGGTCGACTTGTGCTCCGAGCCGATGCCACCACTGCCCAAAGCTGCCCAAGTTACTGTCAGCCCCCCAGTTCTATCGCCAAAGCAGCACCGCCGAAGCAGGCTGCCGCCTGCGTGGCTGGATGTGGAGAACAGCCCGGACGAGGACGAAGAAGATGCACCGCAACCACACCCGCAACCGGCCGCTGACGTCGTTCCCGTTGACAGCCTCCCCGCTAGCCCGATCACGCCGATTGGTAACATCACAACCACGGCCACAGCCTCCACACTCTGCGTCAGCCTGCCGATCCTGGAGCTTGACCAGCTGCTCGACGAGTTCCGGCGTCCGCCAACACCGCCACCACGGGCGGCCACGAGGCCGCGTGTATCATCGCTGGTTGGCCAGCAACCGCCGGCGAGCGGACATGCATACCAGCAGTATAACCCATACCAGCACCAACACCAGCGCAGCGTCAGCAGCGCCGGCACGGACGAGACAGACACGGCACCGCCGCCGATTTCGCGACAACGACGCGGTAACGTGCCGCTGCCGACGGTGGCAGTGCACCGGGTGCGGCCCAGCAGCAGCAGTGCTGGCAGCAGCATGTTTGGCGGGTTTAGCGGCGGGTATGGCGGCGGGTATGGCAACGGGTTCGGCGGCGGCTTCAGCATAAGCGGCCCGCAACGGACGACAACCGAAGTCAGCAGCGTGATAGACTCGGCACTGGGGAGTCGGAGCGGCAGTGGCAGTGTCAGCGAGAGTCGGAGGGGCAGTGGCAGCGGTGACGTTGGAGTGACCAGCATTGGACACGGCCACAGCCGTCTCAGAGCACAGTCGGTTTCGCACAGCGTGGGCAGCAGCAGCATGAGCACGATGAGCACGATGAGCACCGGTGTCGGGACTAGCACGATCGGGGACGGCAGCCAGAGCGGTCTGAGCGTGCGAGATGCTCGGGTTGGAAGCCATCGTTTCAGCCGGCTCTTCTTCCGCAACCGATCCAACAGCGGCGGCGGAGGGACAAGACCGGCTCTGCCAGCGAGCCCGACGACACCGACGATGCTGTCGATTCCAGGAGCGGATGCGGTCAGGCCGGCAAGCCCGGGCAGGCTGACACCATCTCCAGCGGGCGTGCGTAGCGCCAGTCGCCTGTCGACATCGCTGCGGATGATCGTGCCGTGGGTGGGTAGCAACAACAACAGCAACAGCCATAACGACGAGGACGACGAGGACGACGGGCCGGAAGACGGGATAAGGCCGGCGGGCACAGACACGTCATCGGCAGCAGGCGTGTCGGAGGCTGTGTTTGGGGTGTCTCTGCGCAAGAGCATCCGGGTGGCGGGCACGACGGCGCGGACACGACACGCAGGCAGCCGAGGGGCAACGGTGCGGCGGTTCCCGGTGTGCATGATGACCTGCTACCGGTTTCTGCTCGACTCGGGCGGGGTGGCGACGCTGGACGTTTTTGGGGGGACGCAGGGCAACGCGGCGGCGATGCAGCGGTTGCGGGCGGCATTCTCGCAGGGACCGGACTACGGGGCGAGCCTGGACCTTGCTGCGGCCGGATACAGCGCACACGACGTGGCCGGGCTGATGCTGCACTATCTCGAGCGGCTCCGGCGGCCGCTGGTGACGGAGGCGGTGGCGCGGCGCTGGCTGACGTTGTCGCGACAGGCAACGCAGGCGGGCGGCGGCAGCGACGGTCGGCAGGCGCGGCTGGACGAGGGCATCGACTTCTGGGCCGAGGCGCTGGAGGGCGTCGGCGGTGGCAGCCGCGAGGCCACGCAGGCCGCCCGCAACCTGCTCAAGCTGCTGCTGAACCTCTGGGGCGACGTGGCGGACGCGGCCGACCGCAACGACATGACGGCCGAGCGGCTGGCCTCGTGCGTGCTGCGGCCGCTCGTGCACGCCAAGCTGGCCGAGAGCCGCTGCCGCACAGACTACATCCTGGCGATTGCCTTTGTCATCCGGCGGCGGTCCGAATACGCGCAGCTGCTGCACAAGAGCGGCCGCAAGAGCCATGCCGCGTTCGAGGCGTAGGCATGCCAGGGACGAGTCCTGTCCTGGTCGTTGAGACCGCCCTCGACTGCCCTTGCTCTTTGCCTCACGCGTCATGCCCGCCACGAATCTGATACCACGAATGCATTGTGCTTGACTATGACATCTCTTGATTATTGCAGTGCCAAGTGAGCACGGTGGTGCTGAGTAAGCAGACTAATGCGCCTTTTTACGCCCGAGTTTCGTGTAGTACGTAAGCAGGCAGCTGGCAGCTGGCAGTGCTCCCTGCCAGCTGCAGCCAGCCACAGGTCATAGCCGGCGGATATGCACTGTTCCAAAGTACGGCACTGAGAGGACCTGTTCGACGCCGTCGTCGACGATGCGGCCGTCGCCACGACCGAGCGTGCCCTCCTCGGCCCAGACGTCGTAGCGGGGACGCCGTCGACGGCGGGCCGCCCAGGAGTCTCCTCTCTCGATGGTGTCCTCCGCCTCCTCGCCCTCCTCCTCCTCGGCCTTGGCCTCGACCGCGAGCAGGCGGCGCAGCAGCTCGGCGCCGGCGCCGATGCGGATGTCGCCGTCGGCGTGCGACAGCGTGGCCAGGTGGTCGATGGCGGCGGTGACGGCGGCCACGTCGGCGAGCCGCTGGTGCTGGACGACGACGCCGGCACGACCACCACGGCCGTGGCCGTCGAGGTGGGCGAGCAGCAGGGCGACGCAGGCGACAAAGGCCTTGAGGTCGATGGCGCAGTAGGAGGTGGTGGTGGAGGAGATGGTGGAGGCCTGTTGGCGGGCCGCCTGCCTGCCCGCCCAAAAAGCAGTAGCGCGGGCCAGCACCTCGCGGGCGGCACTGCAGGCGCTCAAGGTGCTGTAGGACGTGTCGAACGCGACGGTCGAGCAGGTCTCGGGCTGCTGGCCGGGCGTCGTCGTGTCTGCGCCCTCGGGCAGCCGTCGTTTGGTCAGGTAGGGCAGGTGCAGCAGCACCAGCAGGTAAAAGTGCTTGGACTGGCCGAGGATCCGGGCCACGGCGTCGGCTCGCTGGGCCCTCGACGGCCGGCCGCCATCGCTGTTGCCGTGTCGGTCTCGTCTCGCCGCCGCCGCCGCCACCATGTCGGGCACGGCCCACCAGCGCGGCGGCAGCGCGGCGGCAGCCTGCTGGAAGGCATAGTCAATGTCGCGCGTCTCCCAGACGTCGTCGTAGTAGACCTGCTGGCCGCGATGGCAGCGGGCGCCCGGCCGGTCCAGCCGCCGGTTGCGGGCCACGATGCGGGCGATGATGGCGGCGTGGCGCTGCTCGAGGACGAGCGGGAGGGGGGTAGAGCGGGAGGCGACCGTGCAGGCCAGAGGCATCAAAGGGGTCGCCGTCGTCTCGCCGCTCCTCGGACGGCCAGCCTCGGCCTCGTCTCCTTCGTCCAGCGTCTGCAGACAGACGGCCAGCTGGATCAGCTCGCGCGCCAGATAGGACGTGCTGCTGCTGCCACAGATGTCGGCCCTTCCACTGCTTGTCGGATGGCTCCTCTCCTGCCACCGTTGTAGTGATGGCGAGCCGTCCGGCCGGTCGCTCTCGGCCTCGTCCCAGCTGGCTCCAGTCTCTCCATCTTCTCCCGTCTCCTCCCCTTCTCCCGTCTCCTCCCCTTCTCCTGTCATCCTCTCTTCCCCCACAACTCCCTCTCCCCCCATCCGCTGTCGCATCAGCTCTTCCACCAGCGCCTCCACCTCGCTGATCCGCTCGCCCAGATGGCTGTACTGTCGTTGCTCCTGGTCGCCTCCTGCATCTTCCAGCAGAGGCAACGCTGACGGCAACGGCGACGGCAGCTCCAGCTCCTGTCCAACACACTGCACGCCGTGACGCCGGCACGAGACACATGTGCCCTGTCCGCCGCTGCTGTCGTCGACATCCTCGCCGGCCCCAAAGTGGCACCGCACCTTTCGCCGCTTGCACTCAATGCAGCTGAACGTGCCCTTTCGCAGCCGGCGCCGCTTCGCCCATGCCGTCGCCCGTCCGCTGCCAAAGTCGTATGGCCGGTCTGCCGTCTCTGCATTGTCCGCCAGCAGCTCCAGCAGCTGCTCGGAAGCTCGTCGTCGCCGCATTTGTCGTTCCTCGAGACCCTTGTCGGCCGTTCACTTCTCTGCGATTGATCGTGACTTCTTGGCAGGGTAGGGCATCGTGGCCACGCAGCTTCACGGCTCAAGAGCAAGCAACGGGCACTTTGCAACAAGTAGCTTCGCTATTACAATGTTCGTCATTGTTAGCAGCTCCAAAGTTGATCGATCCTCATCGCTTTTAACTCCACCGTTAAGTCCGACCAACAGCCCCACATCTCCGCAAAATCGCTTCATCGTCTGTCTGGCAGGCCATTCTCTTGCCGAGTCGGCTTCGTGTACTCGTATCTCGTGCTGCGTTACGTGTTAAAATACTGTTGGGCTAGTAATCCCTGCGCTGAGTGCTGGTTGTAGCACAAGCTCAATGAACAGCAGATCCAAGTCCAATTCAAAGCACCGTGCTTCACATATCGAGCTCTTGAATATAACCTCACCAACCTCTGAATTGATCGGTCCACTTTATAAGCTTGGTAGGACATTGTGTCTTCTCATGCTTACAAGTGGGCTTTACATAGTAGCGTCTGCTCATCAGAAACTTTGAGCCTCATTGGCAGGTTGGTTTTTATTGGGCAATTGCAGGCAAAAAGAAAATTCGAATAAGCTCTCTCGCCGGGAATTGAACCCGGGTCCCGGGCGTGACAAGCCCGTATACTGACCACTATACTACAAGAGACTTCTTGATGTGAAAAAATGGTGCAGAAAATGATAAGATAGGAGCTATCCAAAGATGCGGACGTAAGATACAATGCCTCGAGTGGGCAAAAATATGCTGTGAATACCCACGACATACATATGCCATGGCTAGGTATCTGTTTCTTTTTCTTTATTTTTCAAGACCGCAACAAAAGCTCTATATGTAATACTTCTACATTCAATTGTCCCATACCAAGCTGTCATAAAACACTGCATGTATTTGCATCCCTGTTGCGCCATTATCGTAACCAAGCATGACCACAGTCAAGTTTCTTCTACCTCTCTCCGGCCCTTCAGTGTGTCGTTTTGCTGTCGCCCACGCCAGGGAAAGCATGGCCAGGCTCCTCGTATGCGGGTGGAAGATCGTGTGCGGTGTCACTTTCTGCCTCAGTTGAATACTGAGGTGGCAGCGGTCCCGACCTCGGCATGATGATTGTTGCTGGGGCCGCATTCGCCCACGTCTCCGGGCCCTGTGAGGCTGTCGATGTCTTGGGATTTGCTTGTGGCTGTGTTTGTCCATTCCATTCCTGCGGTTGACTTTGCCATTGCTGAGGTTGCTGTAGCTGCTGTGTCTGTGCTTGAGCCGGTGCTTGTCCTTGCTGCTGCTGTCCCTGCCATTGCTGTTGTCCTTGCGACTGCCCTGAGTCTGCCTGAGGCGGGTGGCCTTCTGCGGCACGACCCTCGGCGCCCCGGATGGCGTCCATGAGCACTCTCGCCGACCTTGTCCAGTTGCCAGGCGACACCTCGCCGCGGAGAATCCGCGTCGCCGGCACACGAGCGCCGTAGAAAGCCGCGTTCGCCTGGTTCCGCTCGACGATCACGGTGCCGTCGACCTGCACACCCGCATACACGCCGCGCGACTTGATGTACGAGTACACCGCGTTGGAGGCTGCGCTGCGCAGCTTCGACGGCTTCTTGCCCTGGCTGCTGCCCGACGTCTGTGCCGTGCTCGTGGACTGCAGGCCAGCGCCGCCGCCGCCACTCTCAGCACTGCTCGGCCTGCTCTTGGGCGCCGCGATGTCGAGACTACCGCCCGCGCCCCAGGGGCCAGCGACGACTGCCAGATCTGTCCCTAGGGACAGCCGCGTGTTGCGGAACGCGTTGAGCGCCTCCTCCGTGTTGATCACGAGCACGCAGTCGTAGATGTCGGCACCATACACAAAGCCCGCGCCCAGCGAGTGGATCTGGATGCCTGACGGCGGTGACCAGCCACCGTCGGACTGGCGTGCAATCAACACGCCCGAGCCCGTGGCACCCGACACATGGAATCCCACGCGGCCCGTCGTGAATACGGCCAGGCCCACGGCACGCTGCAGCACTTTGGCCGGAATCGTGATGATCGCCCGCGTCGGCTTCTGCTGCTTGCCCTTGCCCTTGCCCGCTGTCTCGCCCGTCGGCGACTGCATCTTTTCCGTGTCGGCATAAATTCCGTCCTCTGAGACGGGAAAACGTCAGCACCAGTAGTCACTAAAGTCGCAAAGCAGACGGTCAGACAAACGTACTGCAGAAACCCTTCACTATCCTCGCCGCTTTCTCGCACTCCTTGTCCATCGACGCCGGAAGGAAGCCCTCCGAGCCAAGCTTGTTGGCGAGCATGTTGATGGGCGACGAGGCCATCGCTCCCAAAGCCGACAGACGGTCGGCCAGGTCAGGCTTGGAGCCTTTCGACGAGCCGTAGTGGTCCGACTGGTCGTCGTGCACCCTCGTGCCTCCAAACGCCTGGCCATGCTGAGCAGACGGTGGCGCGTCAAATCTGGGGCTCGACGGGATGTATGTTGGGATCGCGTAGTCTGGGAGCGGCTGTTCGTCTGGATGTTGTACAGGCGTCTGATTCGGCGGTGGGCCTGGCGGAGGAGGGTAGTATTCAGTGGTGACAGGGGCTGTCCCCTCGTTCGCTCTCTTCTCGGGCGCGGGGTTGCTCATCGTGAACGTGCTGTCGTCGAAATAGATCGTTTCTGTGCCGTCCAGCTCTAAAAACTGCTTCCGTTTGCCGAAGAAATAATTAATCACGTTAGACCACATGCACATATATACACATTTCTGGGAGGGAAACCACGCTCGAGCGTCGTCATATATATGGGGCCGATGTCACGGAACGGCCGCAGCACTGCCCCACACTTGGCTTTCAGGCAGCCAGATTCTCTCGTCGTGCCATAGCCTCAATCGGAAAATGCGACTTAACAATTCGGTATTGGGGACCAGAGACAACGAGAACTACAGCTCCGTGCAAGAGCCCTATGGGCAAGCGAATAGATAAGATAACTAGACTTGATGCTCTGAGCCTACTCGTACGAAGCGCTCTCTGATCATTGTGGAACATTATGTTAGATACAGCTGCATACGCCGTATTTGTATGCCTTTTTCCTTTGCGACATCTTTTATTTTGGAAAAGAACCCTTTAGGCACCAATAAATTCGTAACCGCCAAGTCTTTCTTCAGGCTACCTCGTTCTCATTTCTTGTCCAGTCTCCGTTTCGTGTGCTCGACTCTGTCCACCCGTGCTCATGTTGGGGCCGCCCTTGCTGCTCAAGCCGCGTGGCAATATTGCCGAGTCGATGGGCTGCGGCTGTAAAGGCACTAACAAAGCACACGACCTGAGCTGGTACTCTAAAAATATCGCCACCACAACCCAGAAACACCACTGCAGCTGCAATCCAAAATCAAACGGAAACGCGCAAGATTATATCGGCAGCCGTTATGCCGAACACACAGTCCGGGGGGACAGAACCAATACGGCAAAGTATCAGATTTGTACTAAAACAACAAGGCCGGCCAATAACAGCTACAAGAGAATTGTGCCCTCAATAGTCGGATCTCGTATCGCCGGCCTTTTGCGGCCGATAGAGTCAACGTCTCTGGTTTGCAACATCTCAGAAGTCCCTATTCCCGACAAATTTCTCATGGGACGATTCAGTATCGAGATCGGGTAACAAAATATGACGAAGTTGACTGTCTTGTACGGCAAACAGCCTAGGCTGTCCGAAACAGACCTCCGTATTGACGAGTTTTGCGGAAATTGAAAATACCTGAGGGCTGAGACGAACTTCGTCGGTACGGGTTGCGTAAAATCCGGCTGTGCCTGTTACGCAATCTCTGTTTTAAGTCTTCCAAAAGGCGCTCCCAGGCATTGCCACTCCGAGACGCCAACCACAGTATAACATAACTCAACACGCCGACACCAAGACTTGATGCAACTCTCGGTGACGGGAGAAACGGAATGTCGCAGCTGATACTCGGTTCTGTAGGGATGTATCTGGAACAGAACTCTGACATGTGTCTTCCTTCATCCTACGCCGGTAACGTCTCGGTGGTCACCTCGGCCGGTCCCTGTGGGTACGCTGCACGTTGCACTTTTTAAATGAGATGGCAACACAGAAATCTAATCGTGACGTTGCTTTCGTCTGCTAGGTTCTGAGTAGCAGAAACATCAAAAGTGCAGTCTAATCGTAGTAGCAAGCGAATTAGAGCGCATTTATGGTGGACGATGATTTTGAAGCGCTCAAAGTGAGGTGTATTCATCTCAGAAATATTTGCCCTGTCAAAATATTTCAATCAGGCAGGATGATCGGCTTCATCGTGTCTTCGAATCATGGCAATTTTTTGTAAAGACGTGGAGGGGTAAGTAAGGTACAAGTCTCATCTGCAAAGTATTATTGTCCATGGCTGCAGCTCTTGTCTGTTTGTTTTTGCTTTTTCATATTCGACTTTCTGCAGGTGTACAAATGTGGTCGGTGGACAGTGTCTCGACCGATGGCCTGCCGGTGTGCGGCTACCCGTGTGCACACATCACCAAGAATTCTGTAACCGAACCTAGGTATATTGGGGCTTCCATTTGAAGTCGGTACACAGATACTAAAACGTTGTTAGGAGGTTTCAATTACCAGTTATCGGCGTAGAAACGCAAGGGGAAATATACGGAGGCAACACGGCTCAAACATTCCCACCGGACAGTTTGTTAGTTGTATCCATTAGAAAAATATAAAATAAAATAATAAAAAAACTAGAGCATGTGTTTGTATTTCAAAACGACGAGAAGAAGACGCAGACCGAGGAGAGGGCTAAAGAGCAAGAACGCATTGTGACAGTTTGACATCCTGTCTGACCTGAAAACTGGTATTCGACAGGGCCTCTTCCATTTTTCATCTCCTTTTTATTATGTCTTTTTATTTTGGATGCAGCTTATAGATATATGTTACTCTGCTGCATTTCTGCCGTTATGTGTATATGCTTATGAATATTGCAGGGGAAGGAACCGACTGATTGTGTCTGTCTCGAACACTTCCAACCGGTCAGTAACGCCATGAGATAAGTATCACCGAGACCGTTTTCTATAACGAATACGACAGTAAGGGTACCGGAATCTCATCTCGGCAGACAAAAGGTACGAGTAATCTCGTCTTCGTGTCGTAAGCGTTCGTGTCTGTGTGCGCGCCTCCTCTGCCGTGCAACGGGGGTGGAAAAGGGGCCAGCATGGTGAACCAGTAATTTTTATTACGTAGTTGCACAAGTGCTATCTTTTGCGTATTTGTGAGGAGCACTTTTCGTGTATCCTTCTTCCATGGTTCCTCGATACACAACACCGTCGATTTTGTGTCTAGACTCTCCAGGAATGATAACAGAATATAGGCGACGTCTATTACTCGTAGACAGAATTTCAATGTAGCTCAGAGTATAGTTTCACGCAATACCACGCCGGGTTCGGTTGCCTGTTGGTTGCCCCTCGGTCGTTCCTTCCTCATCCTCATCTATAAAAGGACTGAAAGATTCCGATCTCTCTACAAATTTTCTTCTGTCTATCACTTTTCAACTTTCTCTTACCGTGAGACTCTCCAAACCAGCAAAGCGCCTTCACAACACCACCACCCCAACAAGAAAACAGAACATGAAAATGCTCGCTCACTTGCTGGCCGTTGGCTTCGTCGTGGCGCCCGTTTTCGGACAGGGCTACAACTACGGCTCGTTGTAAGGCAAAGACTCTCTTTATAAACATTCAAAGCCTGTGTCTTTATGTCTCAATATTGTATCAACTGACAGCGAAATGTATAGAACATGGAGCCAGCAATATCCAACCACTATCGCAAGCAGCACCACCACATCTTCGTCGACGACAACTCCTACTTTCGCCTACTCCACTACCATCCAGACCACCTGTTCCCTTGGTTATGGTTGTGGCTGTGATTCCACTACCAGCTCGGCCTCTTCTTCAACGACGACATCAATGACAACGCCGTCTCCCTCCACATGGGTGCCGCCCACGTATGGCACTACATTCACTTCCTCTGCCTTGTCAACCACGACTTATACCACGTCTACGCATTCTACTCCGTCTACATCGTCGACACCTTCAACAACGACAACACCTACAATCCCGCCATACTCTTCGACGTCGTCCACAGGCACCAAGTACAAGACTACGAGCTGCACCACTAACTGGCCGCCGTCGTACAACAACACCACTACGTCATCCACATTGACAAGAGCAACAACAAATCTGGGTTATGGTGGCACCGCCGCAACCTCGACACCAGTTTTCACCTCCAGCACCAGCCCCGTCTACCACGGAGGTGTAGATGAGAGGCACCAAGCCGGCTTCATGAAAGTACTTCTTGGAGCAGCCGTTGCTGTCGTGGCTTGGCTATGAGAGGTTTGCACACGTACAAGTCAATACATTGGCCAAGAGCCGAAAAGCAAAACTGGGCACGAATGCTTCTTTCTTCTTCCGTCTTTAATTTTGATTCAACTGTGGTTTTGAATCTGAATTTGGTTGATGGTCTTCTTTTTTTTCTTTTCATTCTTCCTTCCTATGGGGTAATAATAATTGGAAATAGTGCTACTTATTTCTTTTGATTAATGGCGATTCGAGCCAATGCTATCCACCGTTCTCCCTGACTGAGATGGAAATGCGACTGTGAGACAAAAATGTGATAGATCGAGCTAGGCCATCCCAGGCACAGTACAGTGTACTCCGTATGGACCTTCTACCCACGCCAAAAAGAGAAGGTGGAACAACATGAACCACGCTGACGGCCGGTGCCTTTTCCATCATCTTTACAAAAATCAGCATGAATCGTTATACGCAGTACGAGTTGTTAGACGGGTGTAGCGTTCTGACCTCCTGCGCATCCCAAATGCGCCTTAATGCGCAACTGCAGATTTCACCTTGGTCATAATGGGGCCACCCACCATCCTGTCTGCCATTAACGATGCCGACTATCTGGGAGACCTCGCACGCATTGCAAGGATTCGGAACCCAGCAGGTTCTTTCGGTCACATGTCCATGATAAGCTGTGCCGCAACCTTTTGCAACACGTCGACCTGCCAATTACACATTAGTAAGCGTGAAGGAACAAAGACGGCAAAACGAGGCCCTGGCATGACGAGACCAGAGTGTAGAAAGATTAGCTATACGCACATCCAGGAAACCGCCATCGCGCCGCTCTGCCATGGATCGAGCTATCGCCTCCCGTATAAATATCTCCATGTATTTTCCCACGCTCGTGTTGGCATCATGTGTGATGCGCGAGTTCGACTTCGAAAAAAAGTGGTGCAGCAGGCGAGTAAGCAGCTCTGGTGGGATAGACGGCGCCCCGCCGTCGGCATCATCGTCGGCTTCGTCCTCGTCCATGCCATCAAAGGCCGCCAAATCATCAGCAGCGCCAGACACCTCGCGCCTTTTCCCACGGCGTCGGGAAGACTCCGCCTCCTCGTCCTCCAGATCCACAACGTCTTCGTCTACATCTATGCGCTCTTGGGGCCGTTTGCCCTGCTGCTTGCCTTGCTCTCTCGCCTCTGTCTGGGTCTTCTGCTGCTTTTCTGAAGCCTGTGGCCGCGGTGGCTTGAAGGTTGCTTGTCCGCTAGCACGTGCACCCGATCCTGCTGCCTTGAAAGAGGGCCTTCCGCGGGCGGAAGTAGATGGCCGCGCGGCCGCGATCTGGGGTGGCATCGCCGTTCTGCTTTGAGTAACAATTGAATGTTAGCCTACACTGTAATCTGTACTCCGTAGATTTTCAAAAAAGGAGACAGGCAGAGTGGAAACACGTTGCCATACGTCGTCTTAGCCTGTGGTTTCTTCAACCGAGAAGTTGCCCAACACCGGCTTCGTTGCAACCCTGGGAGCCAGCCTTTAACAGTATTTGTTACCTGGTGGTCAATTGCCCGGTAGGAAGCTGTTTGAAAGCTTTCGATTCATACTCCGGAGGATAACCTGGGGACTTTATACTTCGAAGTTTATAGCGGTTGCGAAACGACCTTTCTGGAGGAGCGCGTTCTTCACCCGCATACGCGTTTATCGAATACGCTGTCACATGACACGAATTGTTTAGTCTTAGCCACAACACGTCAGTCACATTTTGGGACTTGACCCAATGGTTGCGCTGTCCAACAAAATTGTACACATAATCGGGGAACTGTCTTGATATTCTTTAAAAATTACAACGACAAAGAAGGCCATGCGCAGCCCGTATGGTATCGGCACATAGAAAAGTCATGCGCGCCGCACCATCAAGACACATTGACGCAAAACCACTTCCCACCAGCCTCAGATCCATCCAGCCCGGTCCCTCTACTAACATAGCCTCCCAAAACTGGTCAGCCTGTGACGGCCAGTTTCCAAGCCATAATAGCTCGCTCTACCTCAGCGACAACCCATGCTTTTGTACAGAAGAGTTGGTGTGAGATATCTATTTGAAGGCCTTGCCGAAGACAATGACCTGGAGCTGGTCGTAGATCGACAGAACACCAGCTCCAGCCACACCACGGAGAATGTTGGCACCGGCACCCTTGAACAGAGACTTGGTGCCCTCCTTGGCAACAATCTGTCTGAAGGCATCCAGGGAGCTGCTGTACTTGACGGCCTCACCAGAGGTCATCATCATGCGGCGACGGACGGTGTCAAGCGGGTACGAGGCGATACCGGCACCAGTGGTGACGCACCAACCCAGAAGGAAGGAAGCCAGGAAGTTGTTCGCGAGGTTGCCGACAAGGACGACGGGCTTGATGGAGTCGTACAGACCGAAGTACAGACCACGGTAGACAACAATACCCAGGACAGAGGGACCGAAACCACGGTACAGACCAGCAACACCGTCAGAGGCCAGAGTCTTGCGGTAGACATCCACCAGGCCGTTGAACTGGCGCTCGCCACCCTTCTTGGCAGACTTGGCGTCGTTGGCCAGACGGGTACGGGCGTAATCCAGGGAGTAGACGAACAGTAGCGAAGTGGCACCAGCAGCCTTGAAGACATTGTCAGTAAGGAGTGGTCAAACGAGTGCAGAGCTTGGGGACATAATACGTACACCACCGGACGCCAGGTTGCCCATCATCCACATGGCATAGCCATCACGCTCCTTCTTGTAGCCGAACAGCTTCTTGAAGCGATCGCGGAAAGCGAAGTTCAGCGCCTGGGTAGGGAAGTACCGGATGACGTTGGCAGTGTTACCACGCCACAGGGACATGACACCCTCATCGGCTGTGGTGCGGCGGAAGCAGTCCGCAATGCCATCGTAGCGGCGGTCAAGGCGACCAGCCTTGATCATCTCATCCTAATTCGGCTGTTAGAAACGACACGTTATATGCATATCGCACAGGCGTGCCCCATTGTTTTTGCAACCCCTCGTCGGGCATGGGCCACCGCTTGCGCGCAAGGCGCGATAGTGTAACCGCTAACCTGCTGCGGCAATGCCGTTGCAGGCGCCACATAACGCCAAGGGTAGACGCTAATACAGGTGCCATATCGCCCAATAAATGCATACCTGGTTCTGGACAAGAAGCTTGATACGCTCAATGGGAGCGGCAGCGGTCTTCGAGACAGCGGCAGAGACACCGCCCACTGTGGACTGTCAGTAGACTGCTCACGAGGCGACGATGATAAAAAAGTCGATGTGATAGAGCCGGCCATCCAGAGCGGTCACTCCGGATAAGCAGGCATCCGTGTAATGGGAAACATACTCAAGAAGTCGATGACGAAGGGCTGAGAAGAGATATCAAGGTTAGTTTAATTTATTTCAATTGGATGAATATACGCGATGCCATTGAGATGGGGGCGAAACATTGCGGCAGCATGGGACGCCAGCAAGCTGCGACTGCAAATAGGGCATTGCTCGCCCAGATTCACGCCGTTGCTGGCTTCCCATATCGCACAAAGCTCCTGGGGGCATCCAATTGAGATAAATCGCCAATTGGTTTCCGCCCGTTCCGAAGATCCGATATCTCGGCCGGCCCGGGGGAGAGAGGTCTAAGAGAGGGATTGGGAGGTTTTTGTGTTTTTGTTTGTTTGCGTTCGCAATATGTGAGGGAATTCGGGTGCGGCAAATCGATGGAAAACCGTCGTTAAAGAGAGTTATACTTACGGGCATGCCCCAGATGCGAATGTCCTCCTTGGAAGTCATTGTGGCGGAACCGAAGACCGGGTATGAGAAAAAGGGAGTGGAGATAGAAGGAGACGAAGCGATCCTGATGCAAAGAGGAAAGCAAGAGAAGAAGTGAAAGGACAAGAGACGGGAAAAAATTCCTTGGTCGCGAATTTATTATGGGAAAGGAGGGAAGGGGGGAAAAAATTGCAGTGGGAGAGTGGACCTGTTGTGGTAACCAAGCTGTTTTCTTCTCAGCGATTCTTTCCGGCCGGGGCGCTAATCTGAAGCGGAGGGCCCACTTTCACTTTTTTTTCCTGAGGATTGAACTGAAAAATCCGCTGCTGACCCTGTGTGGCCGCGGTCTGGCACGGGAACGAACGCGAGCATTTGTGTGTGGCGGCCTGAGGCAACCACGCCCAAAATAGCCGGTTCGATCCGAGCGCTGCATCGCCGGGGGGGGGGGGGCTGATAGCATCTACAGCGCCAATGGTCGGGTTTCCGAGCTGGACGGTTTATCCTGCTCTGTCCTCTCCGTCCAGGTCTGGCTGCTAGCTCTACACGAAGCATGCACGCCGAGCGCGAAAAGTAGGTCAATTGCTGCAGCTGCAGCTTGGAGCGAGCCTAAGGGACAGCCAGCGCTTATCGTACTCCAGTTTTCTCTCCTCCAGTTACCCGGGGAGGAGGCCATAGCCGCACGGGGGAAACGCTCTACGTTTTGTCCCTGAAAATTTCGTGCCCAAATCTACACCGCACGTCGTAGCCCGCGTGGCCAGGGTTTCGGATGACCGGAGCCCCCGGCCGCTGTCAGAGACAAAGCTATCCACCATGGCTGTTTCGCCCATTTCCCTTTGCGCTGCCTCCAATTCGACAGTTTGTTCAGATACGAAGACACTCCGTAGCAACCGGTCTAACCAAGAAGAATGGCCGACGGCCACAACTTAATACCCGCTGAAAGTACCAACGGCCAATGCTTTTCCCGATTCCTTCTCGAGATATCTTGCCCACGCATATGGAGTATACGGAGTATTACTGGCACTTGTCAAGTCGGGTTTGGAGAGTCCGAACAGTAGCAGACAAGGCTTCAGCCACATCAGGCTGTCCAAAGCGCCCACTCTCTGCATACCCAGATCGTTTATGATATATGGTAGCTTTACAGCATAGTCCGTACACCACTTGATATGCACATCGTATCGGCAATCACCGACAGTGTAGCCGATTTGAGGTGGCGGCCGATACGTCAGTTGCACATAATGGGCCAGGTTTGGATTTTAAAAGCTTTTTTTTTTTCATTTGTCGGTCATCTAGAGCCGACTTCCCATGATCGATTTTCTGCTCGATTGTACATGCAAGACCGTCTTTCAGAGTGCATCATTCTTGCTTCAGAAAACCGAAGCCACGCCCTTGTCTGCCATTGTTTAAAAAAAACCCGTGCCGAACCCTGTCACAACTCCATCAAGCGCATCATGTTCAAGATTTGGTCGTCCCTCCCGCCAAGCAGAATGGGCATGGTATTGTCTGGTATAAGTGTCGTGGATTTGTGTTGACAATTAGTCAGTGCCACCAACGGCGCGAGCTGTCATATTGTTAGCAAATGACTCTCGTCCCTTCTCTGGTCTTGCGGTATCGTTGACATACTGTAGATCTTCATCTTGCTGTGGCTGACCACCTGCTTGATCTGGCCCTTCTCCTCAAGATCCTTCAGGCACTTCCGTGCCAGGGAACCGTTGATCTTGAGTCTGTCGACGAGGGTGGCAACGGTGACGAGGCGGTAAGACTGCACATCCTTGTACAGCTTCTCGGAAGTGGACTTGTCGAGGATGACGGCGTGCTGGGCCTTGTCCTTGACTGCAGAGCGAGGAGAAACAAGTTAGCGTCGCAATCCTCGGTATCTGACGGCGCAGGCACTCGTCCTCGTTCACGTCGCCCGAATGCAGCATCGCAGGACGCAGATAGACTTTGTCCATCCGCAATTATCGACACCGCATGCGCATCAGGCGACGTCATGAGTTGTTGCGCAACTTGGCCATTTCGTCCAGCAGAATTCTTCCGGCGTCTGGTTCATTTCACTTACCCTTGCCCTTCGACCACTTCTTCTTCTGCTTCTTCGCACCAGTGTTTGCGGGCGCCATATTTTCTGTTGATGGTGATGATCGGTTGAACTTGATGAAACGCACAAAGAAGGAGAAGAAGAGAGAGGCACTTCTGAATATAGGATCTGTGCCAGTTAGGATAATTTTTAGAGCGAGCGGGGCTGCAGTAAATTTCGACCCTTTTCTGACTAAACATCCATGAGCCCTAATTTGGACGGAGGCCATTGGCTCACTTGTATTTTATAGTGGGGCTCCACCATCTCGAATTTTTTTCCAAAGCCCTCTTTCCACTCTAACCCGCCAGACTCTCGCCCTAAAGCGTGGAACGAAAAAAAAAATTACCTGGCTGCCAGAATTAAATCACCATCTCCTCGCGACACCATCCCGCACAAAGCGACAACTTGCACATCAACAATTCACGTCAAGTCCGTCGATCAATACCACCCATCATGTCTGACAGCGGCGAGATCGAGGTTGAGGCCGTCACCTACAAGGTCCTCCCGAAGGACATTACCGAGGAGGTCGGCTCCATCAAGCTCTTGTACGGGCACCGCAATCCCTCTTCTCTGAATATGCTCTCTCGATTGCCTTGGGGAGAATTCATCTGTAAAATCCAGCAATGCTAACTCGGTTTTTTTTCCTCGGTCTAGCAACAAATGGTCCTACGACGATGTCGAGATCCGCGACATCTCCCTCACGTAAGTTACTGGCTCGGTGTTGGATTTGCTCTTTCGTCCGAGGGACGGAGACGAAGACGATTTGGACTAGGGATGAGGTATCCACGATAGTGGCAGGCGCAACGGAATCAGGGGCTCTCGCTGCGGGTTGAGGTCTACGACGATGGCAATGGTCAATGGTATGGCAGAGAGCTAACGTTCCTTTCCCTTCTCTCAGCGACTACATCCAGATCCGCGCTCCCGTCTACCTCCCCCACTCTGCTGGCCGCTATGCTGCCAAGCGGTTCCGCAAGGCCAACTGCCCCATCATTGAGCGCCTGACCAACTCTCTGATGATGCACGGCCGCAACAACGGCAAGAAGCTCAAGGCCGTCCGCATTGTTGCCCACTCGTTCGAGATCGTACGTGCTTCTGGTTCTAGCCTTGTGACTCTCCCTGCTCTTCAGACACTTACCTGATCCGCTCCAGGTTCACCTCATGACCGACCAGAACCCGATCCAGATTGCCGTCGACGCCATTGTCAACTGCGGCCCCCGCGAAGACTCCACCCGTATCGGTTCGGCCGGTACCGTCCGGAGACAGGCCGTCGATGTGTCGCCCCTGCGCCGCGTCAACCAGGCCATCTCCCTGCTGACGACCGGTGCCCGTGAGGCGGCCTTCCGGAACGTCAAGACGATTGCCGAGTGCCTGGCTGAGGAGCTGATCAACGCCGCCAAGGGCAGCAGCAACTCGTACGCGATCAAGAAGAAGGACGAGCTGGAGCGTGTTGCCAAGAGCAACCGGTAAAGTGGGAGACGAGGACGGGTTGGAAAACCCGGGCGGGAGACGGCATGGTGGCTGTGTCGGACCAACACGAAAAGACACGACCTCGCTGGGAGGGGAGGCGACGGGCTGGTACGCAACAAAAACCACACTTTGTATGGGGTACGGGGGGCGAACCTGGTATTTATGTCTGTTGTTCTCCATCTTTTCTCTCTGGCATCGCCAAAAGAACGGAAAGCTGCGTTTTGGTGCGTTGGGACAACGGGGGATCCTCAGCGGATGCAGTTTGAATGTTTTTTTTTAGTAAGAAACGGCATTCGCTGGGCAAAAGCAAAAAGGGCAAATAAAAAAACATGAATAATCCACGATGCGGGCATGCGTGAGCTTGAGACGTGCAGTGTCCTGGCTCTATCAATGTCTATCCAAGTCAAAGCAATTCAATCTAGGATATGCTCCCATGGCGACTCGACATCAGCGCGTCGCCAGGTCCAGCCGCAAGAACATTCCGACGTGCTCCATGCCCTCCTCCCACCACCGGCCCATTGCATCGTCGATTTGGAAGCCTATCGACCGCCAGAAGCTGGCAGCGCTGACCTGCGCGTGCACGCAGACGAGGCCCCGGAACGTGGGAGCGCCAACCTTGTCGGCTCCCTCGGGGTCGAAGTAGTCTGGGTTCTGCTGCATCCACGACAGGGCATCCTTCACCAGCCGGTTCGCGAGGCCCTTCCTGCGGTACGCTGGCAGCACCGCCATCCGTCCCAGCTTGACGTACGGCTCGTGGCCGTCGTGAAAGGCGGTCCGGATAGGCGCGGCTTCCGGCGTCTTCATGCTGACCGGTACAAACTCGGTCTCTCCGTCGCCGCCGGCGTTCCTGGGCTTCAGCCGGCCCTGCAGCCCGTAGACGCCGTTGGCGGTCGCGTAGACACCGCCAGGCTCCGGATGCGGCGGCTGCGGATAAGGCACGAGGCGGATGGTGCCGACCGGTCGGCCAGGCGGCTCTATGCCAGTCTCTGGATGGAAGAGGGCCCAGTGGCAGGACCGCTTGTCGTCCTCGTCCAGCTCGCTGTCTGCCGGGACCTTCTGCTCGATGACAAAGACGGCATAGCGAACCTCCATGCAAGCGGTAAAGGTTGCCGAACCCGACGGCGGCTGCTGCTCAGGCGGAAGCAGGCGGTCATAATTGTCGATGCTGGGAGGCGGCTGGAATTGGGTGACGGTGCGGTCCATTTTTGCTCTTCTTCTGCTGTGTGTCGTTAAATTGGTAGTCGGCGGGGTGGAAAAAGAGGCTTTCCATGTCTATCGCAAAAGTTCCACTTTGGACGCTTGAACGAACGCTCGCATTGGCGACCTAGCCGTCGATGTTGAGGTCTAGGCTGTTGCCATTGTGTAGAACGGCTTGGAAGTAGATTGTTTCTATCAATAAAAGGTATATCTTTGACTTGGTTTTCCATGTAACCCCAATCGAATAGAAGCGAGAAAGATGCTTGTTATCTATATGGCTACTAAATTTCACCGTTCTTCAGCTCTCAGCCCTACAATTAATTTCATACTGCGCACACCGAGAGCCATGCGCTGTTTACCTTCCGTTGACCTTACTCAGACTGTGGCATCATAGAATGGAAGAAACACTCAAATGCCAGCTAAAGTATGTCATTTGAACTACGACTAATACGATCCAAGCGGCGCTTTCATGGCTACGAAACACGTGCGTTGATAACTCCCCAAACGCCTTCGGCAGAAAACCACCGAATAGCAGTCCAAGATATGTTCCCTATGAGCACACCGCAGTCGGTATATAGAAAATAAAGAGTATAAATGGGGGGTATCAAGTGGGATCCAGACACCCAGTCTGGTAAAAGAGAGACAGAAGATGGTAAAATGGGGCGAGCTTGAAGAGATGGAGAGAGGAGGCTATCGAGGCCACCAAGTGATGGACACACTAGCCGTCTAGACATGCTCTTTCGGCGTCACGGCCGGGCCAATCAGATCAGCCATGTCGTCGTCATCGGTATCCGTGTTTTTGATGGTAGACTGCACGTGACTCTTTTGCAGAACCGTGCCGACAGATTCCAGCGGACCCGAAGGAGTGGCATTGTCGCCTCCATTGGCAGCTGCTGTCTTGTCATTGTTGCCGCTGTTCAGCTCCCAGCTGCCCACCCGCTCGTGGCGCACCCCGGTCTTGGACACGGCCACATCGACGTCCCCAGGCTTCTTCTCCCCGCCCTTGAAGCCGCCGATGGTCCGGCCATCCTCGGCCTCGCCGACTTTGGCGTCGCTAATCTGGACAGCCGCACGGCTGCCGGCACGACGGTGGACCCGCAGGCCACCCAGGACAACGGCAGCCAGGCCAACCAGCGAGATGGCACTGATCATTATGATGGCGCCAATGATGCCGGCCACGGCCGGGGACATATGACTCTTGCTGCCGGACGTTCTGCCACTGAACCCGAAGCTGCTGCCGCCGCCGCTGCTGTTCTCCTCATAGGCCGGGCAGAACACGCTGACGCCGGAACACATGGTGCACCACTTTGTCACGCTGGGCACGCCGATGGCGTACATGGCAGTAGCAAAGTCCTGGAAGGGTATGCCGCTCACGTCCGACCCGTTGGTGAACAGGCCATACTGGGTCAGGGCCGTGTCATTGTCCGTGTCGGGGCGGTAGAAGAACCGCACGTACATATCGTCCATGCTTGGGTAAGTGGTCGTGTTACCCGACTCGGCGTACAGCTCCCAGACCATTGTGGCGCCAGGGCTCGGCAGGTCCTGGAAAACGGAGGCCGAGACGCCGCTGGTGAGGTTTGAGAGCGCGAAGAAGGCGAGGATGGGCTCGAAGGACCCAAACATGAGATTTATCTTTCCGAACCTGCCGTTCCAGTTGATGGTGTTTTTGAACAAGTTGACCACGTGCGTGGCTAGCATGCGGCCAGAGATGGCCCGGATCATATCGCCCTTCTTTTGACCGGAGACGCTGAGATCGGCATTGATTTGGACCTGCTGGGTGTAAGCGTAGGTACGCAGGATGTCCAGGTCGATTGAGTCAAGGGCATTGGCCATCTGGGGGTTGTGGCTGTACTCGTAGGAGGCGTAGTCGTAGAGGTCGTAGGCATAGTAGTAGTTGGTCATGGCCTGGCTGAAGGCGTCTTGAAACACACTGGACCAGAGCGACTGGTAGAAGTCAAGCGTTTCAGAGTAGACCGTTTTGGTCGCGTCTTCGCCGAAGAAATCGAAGACGGACTGCTGGTATTCGAGACAGCCGATATTGGCCTCGATCCAGATCGACGACGGGTCATCGTGCGACAGGGTGGCAACCAGAGGGTACTGGTAGCC
The DNA here is from genome assembly GCA_001455505.1 of Leptographium lundbergii. Taxonomy (NCBI): domain Eukaryota; kingdom Fungi; phylum Ascomycota; class Sordariomycetes; order Ophiostomatales; family Ophiostomataceae; genus Leptographium; species Leptographium lundbergii. The sequence goes on from LDEF01000087.1 coordinate 29,415, forward strand.
GTTGAGCGGAAAGTTGACAAGCGTGTCGTTGGCCAGCACGGCTGCATCACGACCGCCGTTTCCAGAGGCAAAGCTGCCAGTCTGCGGCGGGTAGAGGCCCTGCAGAAAAGCCAGCGCGCTGGTAGCCACATAGTTATCGTCAGTAGACTGCGTGAATACTTGGTCGTTGTCGATCGAGTCCTCTTCAATGCCCTCAATGGGCGCTTTCGAGGTGATTGCCGCCATGGTGTCTGACAAGGTCGTGTTGGAGTTGCCGAGATAGCGAGCGCGAAAGACGGAGCCCAGGTCAAACATCTGCTGGGCACCGAGCGGCGTCAGCTCCAGCGAGGTCGGGCCTTGAATGGGTGTGCGTTCGCCGTGCAGCACAAACGACACGGACGACCAGACAGTCTCCTGTGCGGCAGCCGGGACTGCCATGGCCGCCAGCAGAAGCACGAGGCAATCGACAGTGATAGCCATTTGGAGCGGATTGCACCAGTACTGGGACATGTACTGCAACATGTGGCAATACGCAGACGGTCAAGACTGCTTAGACGTGCATGGACAACACAAACTCTTGCACTTACAAGCTGTTCGGTCCGGGGCGATATGCAGCAACAGAAAAGGAAGAGATAAGGTGAAGAGGGATTGGAAGAGGACGAACAGAGGGGAGGATGGGAGGAGGTGACGGAAGACAAGCACTCGCAAGAACCCATCGGGCGAGAAAGCTGCTCTTTAGCTCACCACTGGCAAAGCTCCGCATGCATGAACAGATAGATAACCAACGAAGAGGAGGGGAGGTTCCCGACACCATTCGTCATAGAAAGAGCCTTGTTGCGCTTTTGGGCGTAGTGTGGATGCGGGAGCAACGAAAGAAGAATAGCCTCCAACGGCCCTGGGGTAAAGATACGGGCTGTGTCATCGCCTTGGTCGTGGGTAGCCACGGGTAGAGGCCGACAAGCGCAGCGATGATGTATTTTCTGGTGTGTGATGAGTGGTCACAATTGCAGGATCGTCGGCCAGAGTCGGATTAGCTGAGGATGTCCTTCCTATCGGGCAGCAAAGGCGCCCGGCAGGAAGGAAGCTGCAAGTGGCTGTGCCTTCCCTCCGGAGGAGCAGCTGAGGCCGGCTTTATTGGACACCATTTGGCCAGCAGAGATGCGATAGCTGCCGTCTGCTGGAGCCCACTGCACGTTTTCTGCCTAAACCCGCCACTCTTGTACGCTAGTGAGAAGCCGCACTGCTCCGTCCAGTCGGCCGAACTTGTCCTGTCTGCCACATCCTTTATCATGACAGCGCATGTGATGTGCTTACCGGTGGGGGAAGGCACATAGCATTATTGATGCCAAGAGCGCTCTGAATCGACAAGCCCACGTCACCGCTGCGCCGCGTCTCCATGATCACTGCAGGATTCCATGGCATGTTTCAGCCGGCCTTCAATATTGCGAAATCGGAAAAAGCTGCAGCTGCAGTAATACAGCTGCAGTAATCCGTACAGATTACTTCGTAAGCCATCACGAACAGCCACCTGCATGGTTGGTAATACGTTGCATACGAAGCACAGCAGCGTAGTCACTCGAGGCTCGTATGCGCAATGCAATGGCGTAATATGAACAATTAAGGTGGCTGGGACGCACCCGATTCCCGACAAGAGGAAGGCTGCTTCTACGAGTCTCGTTTGTCCGGCCAGATTCCCGTACTGAGAAAGACATAATTTCTCGGGGCTAATTTTTCATGCTCCTTGCTCTCTCGCCCTCTCTATCCAGACATGACTCAGAAATACGAAAACTGCTTCTCCAAAGGCGGGCTTTCACTCCAACGCATCCTCGCCCTTGACCTTCTTAATCTTCCTCCCGGCCCGGGCAACGCCTTCACTGCTCACTGCTCGGTCGCAGCCAGCTCCTCCTCCACCTGCCGGCGGACCAGCGCGCCGACCGCCCTCCAGTCGTTCTCGGCCTGGGTCACGCGCCGCTCCTTCTCCTCGAGCCCGATGAACTCGGCCGGTCGCACGTTGTTGTCAAAGTCGAAGCCGGCCGAGCCCTGCAGTGCTGTCACCACGGCGCCGGCAAACTTGGCCGGATGCGCCGTCGATAGCGCAATGTGCGGCATCTCCGTGCCCGCGCGGGCAATCGACCGCTCGGCCGCCGTCACGCCGACGGCCGTGTGCGGGTCCAGCACGTAGTTGTCGGCCGTGGCGTCGTACGTGCGCCGGATTGTGTCCAGCGTCTGCTCGTCGCTGACCCGCTCGCTCTCAAACGTCCGCCGCGCTGCCTCCAAAACGTCCTTGTACACCGGCCCGAAGCCGGCCTTTGTCTTGAGGTCGCGAAGCCACACGACCACCTCCTGACCCGCCTGCTTCTTGTTCCACGCGTCGTCCATGCCTGCGCTGGCCGCAAATTCGTAGGCCAGGAACCAGAGCAGCCGCTCAAAGTTGCTCGATACCAGAATGTCCATGGCAGGGCTCAGTGTCTCCTTGACGAGCACGCTCTCGGCCGGGGCTGCCGTCGCTTCTGCTGCTGCTGCCGCCGCCGCCGCCTCGCTGCCCTCCTGCGGCCGCTGCTGCTTCTCGTACCGGCCCGTCTTCCAGAACCTGTCGAGGATGTCGTTCTCGTTCGTCGCGATCACGAGCTTGTCGATCGGCAGGCCCATCCGGTACGCAAAGTAGCCAGCCAGCACGTCGCCAAAGTTGCCCGTCGGCACGGCGAAGCGCAGCTTGTCGCCCACCTTGAACGATGGCAGCTTTTTGGCCAGCGAGAAGTACGAGTAGAAGTAGTACGTGATCTGCGCCAGGATGCGTGCAAAGTTGATCGAGTTGATCGCGCCCAGCCGCAGCGTCTTGTTCGTCTCCGCGTCCGCAAACAGCGCCTTGACAATGTCCTGGCAGTCGTCAAACGTGCCCGTCACCGCCAGGTTGTGCACGTTCTTGTCCAGCACCGTCGCCATCTGCGCCTCCTGGATCGGGCTGACTCGGCCTTTGGGGTGGAGGATGAACACCGACACGTCCTTCTTCCCGCGCAGACCGTAGATAGCAGCACTGCCCGTATCGCCAGACGTCGCACCGACGACCGTCAGATGATGGCGGTCTGGGCCATGCCGGTCAGCGATAAACCGGTGGAAGTGGAAGTCAAATTGAAAACATACCGCGTCCTGTCTTGCCCTCGTTCCTCCGAACAAGGAAGTACTCGAACAGGTTACCGAGGAACTGAAGGGCCACCTAGACAGAGAACAAAACGTCAGCATGCAGTGTTGGCCCCGCCTCTTCCTGTCGGGAGACCTCGTACATCTTTGAAGGCGAACGTTGGCCCGTGAAAAAGCTCGAGCAAGTAGAGGTTGTCCTTCAGGTGCACCAGAGGAGTCACGTCCTCGGTCCGGAACGTCGCATAGCTGCGGTTGATAATGTCCTGCAGGTCGGCTGATGGTATTTCGGATGGCGAGATATACAGAGACAGAACACGGAAGGCCAGCTCCGGGAAGGACAGCTCGCTCCAGCTCTGCCAGTCTTCGGCCTTCGGAATTTCCTGGGGGATGAAAAGCCCACCATCCGAGCCAAGTCCTTGCAGGACTACTTCTTCGAACGAGAGCTACAGGCCAGCATCACAATGTCAGCATTGGGTCACCATCCACTGTCTAGGGAATAAGACGCACATCCTCATCCTCGCCCCGCGTCGACAGATACCGCTGGGATGCCGTGTGTGTCTGGTCGCCGTTGGCAGCCGCCGCTGCTGCTCCGTTACTGAGTCCCGCCATCTCGGTCGATTGGATCGGTTCGTGGGAAATGCGCTGGTCCAGCTCGGGGAAGGGAGAAGGCCTCACGACAACAACATCAACAAAGGCAAGTTAGCCAATCCGTCCAGCGAGGTTCGAATTTTTGGACGCACTAAAATGTCGTCTGCTTTTCGCCGACTTTCGGCCTATGACTCTTCCTGCTCAGTGCGAGTTGTGTACTCGTAGGCGGGGCAGCTATTTTTGCCCCACGCTAAACGCTATCAGCCAACCATTTGGCTGTTCTCCAGGGGCTATCAACTGCACTACGGCGCCCACTTCCCTTCAGACTACGGAGTATCATACCATCAGCCTCCAAGACAGCGGCCAATGGTACGGCAATGCGCTGTCCGTGTCAGGACACTCTATTAGCCGAAGCAAAGGAGGCGACAGAGGAGCCGAAATTCGTGGAGAGGCACGGAGCAAAGTGGGCAATATCCAAACACGTTGAGCTCATTATTGAGCGCTAGCAGGCATTCTGCATGTTTTTGTACGTAGTTTGGATGTACTGGAATGAGAGGATGTGACTGTCTAATCTCAAATTGCTTCAAAATGCAATGCCCCGGGGACTGCGTTGACAGGAATGTATCTTAAATGACGGAGAAGCGGCTTCCTGTATTGCTCGTGACCGGTCGTTGATGCGTATCTTATCGCATGTGCAATTAAGCTTGCAGTCTGCTCCCGTCGCCGGCTGGCTGCCAGCTGTCAGTGATATGGGGGTCGTCTTATCGCACCAATCAGGCCCGTATCAGTGTCCCAAGCTTCAGGAACGAAAGCGGCAACCATATCCTAGTTTCCAAGCTGTCCTTTTGGTTTTGGCTGTGAGCGAACCAGGAAGGAGCAGTCCCACAGCTTCTTTTCTTTGACAAATTACGAGGCGTCTGGAAGCGCTGCTCTTTTACTTTTCTTTGAATGCTTGGCCACGGACCGGGCATCTGTCAATCCCTTGTTTCCCACTACACTTTCCACCTTTTACCATAGTGTCGTATCGGCATTCCTTACACAAGGCGTCACCCCGCGACGACTCTCCGACCTGTTGACGATGGCGGGGAGGAAATCCTCTCTTCTCTTCCTGCTCTTGTGCAGTGTCTTCCTGTTCTGTGGACAGGTTTTCTCTGCAGCTGCTGTTTTGGGCGTTGATCTCGGCACCGAATACATCAAAGCTGCTTTAGTCAAGCCTGGCATTCCTCTCGATATTGTCTTGACCAAAGACTCGCGACGAAAAGAAACCTCGGCCGTTACCTTCAAACCTCCCCGAGGCGGTCCCAAGGAGGGCTCGTTCCCCGAACGTTTGTATGGCTCCGACGCCATGGCCCTCGCCGCCCGCTTTCCCGGAGACGTCTACCCGAACCTGAAGACGCTTCTTGGTCTGCCTGTTGAGGGGAGTCCCATTGTCCAGGAATACGCAGCACGGCACCCGGCACTGAAGCTTGAGGCCCACGAGATTCGGAAGACAAGTGCGTTCAAGAGCAGCGGTGCTTTTGCCGCTGACCAGGATGCGTGGCTTGTCGAGGAGCTTCTGGCCATGGAGCTGCAGAGCGTTCGTCGGAGTGCCGAAGCTGTCGCTGGGCCAGATTCAACGGTGCGTTCCGTCGTGATCACGGTGCCGCCATTTTACACTGTGGAAGAGAAGCGTGCCGTTGAGCTCGCTGCTAAGCTCGCGGGCCTCCGTGTGCTGTCTCTAATTAGCGACGGCCTCGCAGTCGGTCTGAACTACGCAACCAGCAGGCAGTTTCCCAACATTAACGATGGAGGCAAGCCCGAAATTAACATGGTCTTTGACATGGGGGCTGGGAGCACAAAGGCGACGATCCTCAAGTTCCAGAGCCGCAAGGTCAAAGACGTCGGCAAATTCAACAAGACTGTCCAGGACGTTCAGGTGCTAGGAAGTGGTTGGGACCGGACTCTCGGTGGAGACACACTAAACGCACTGATTATCGACGACATGGTTGCCCAGTTCGTTGGGACGCCTGGTGCCAGAGCTGCTTCTGTTACTGCCGAACGCGTCAAGTCCCATGGACGGGCTATTGCAAAGCTCTCGAAGGAGGCTGAGCGGATCCGTCACGTCCTCAGCGCAAACATGAACACGGCTGCTAGCTTCGAAGGCCTGTTCGACGATGTCGACTTCCGCTACAAGATCAGCCGCGCAGACTTTGAAAAAATGACCGAGACCCACGCAGAGCGCGTCACAGCAGCTGTGCAGCAGGCTCTAGACGCAGCCAACCTCAAAGCTGCCGATCTGGACTCGGTCATCCTTCACGGTGGTGCCACTCGCACTCCTTTTGTTCAGAAGCAGCTTGAGCAGATCTTTGGAAGCTCTGAAAAGCTGCGAAACAACGTCAACTCTGATGAAGCCGCCGTGTTTGGTGCCGGCTTCCGCGCTGCCGAAATCAGTCCAAGCTTCCGTGTTAAGGAAATCCGGGTTGCGGACGGTGCAGCCTACAGCTCTGGCATGAAGTGGACGAACGAGAAGACCCAAAAGGTCCAGCACCAGCAGCTTTGGACGCCGACGTCCCATCTGGGCGCGGCACCAAAGGAGATCACCTTCCACAACAAGGACGATTTTGCCGTCGAGTTTTACCAGCTCGTTCCTGTGGCCGATGGACAGAACGTTGGGGCTCCCACCAAGGTGATCACTACCAAGAACCTGACAGAAACGGTTGCCCTGATGGGGGAAAAGTACTCTTGCGAACCCAGTGCAGTCGAGCTCAAGGTCGGCATGCGGCTGAGCAGCGAGAATGGCGAGGTGGAGATCACTAAAATGGCTGTTGAGTGTGAGACCGAGGAAGAAAAGGAAAGTATTATGGATGGTGTCAAGAACCTTTTCGGCTTCGGGAAGAACAAAGACCAGCAGCCTCTGAAGGACGCCGAGGGCAGCGACGAGCCTGCCTCTGAATCTGCCTCTTCAGAGTCTGCCACCAGCAAAACAACGTCTTCTACGACATCAAGCGGAGCTAAGAGCTCGTCGGCCAGCGCATCTACTTCTTCCACTGCGTCATCATCTACGCACACCAAAAAGGTCACGATCTCTGTGCCGGTTAAATTCGAGGCAGCAAAGGCAGGAATACCCCAGCTTTCGAAAGCCGACAACTTGAAGCTCAAGGACCGACTAAATGCCTTTGAGGCCTCTGATCGCGCACGGCAGCAGAGAGAAGAGGCCCTCAACCATCTAGAAGCCTTCACATACCGCGTCCGTAGTCTTCTTGAGAATGAGGACTTTATTGAGGTGTCGACTGAAGTCGAGCGCGCCCTTTTGGAGCAGAGCGGTCTCGAGGCGAGCGACTGGCTCTACGGAGAAGGTGCCGATGCTTCCCACGAGGAGCTGAAGGCGAAGCACACTGCTTTGAAAGAGCTTGTCGATCCCGTTGAGTCCAGAATCGCCGAGCGCGAGAACCGACCGGCGCTTGTCACAGGCCTGAAGGATGCCTTGGAGCAGATCAAGTTATTTGGCAAAACCATCCGGGATCGTATTGAGGAGTACGAGAGCTACCAAGCCTCAAAGACGGTGTCATCAAGCTCGACATCGTCCTCCTCCACCGAAGATGCACCAACTGCTGCGGCTTCTGTGGACGACTTTGCCGGACTCGAAGACGACGAGCCGACAACAGGAACGGCGCCCACTGCCGATGCGAAAGACGGTCTGGTCGAAGACGACGGTCCCATACCGCCTGCGTACACACTCGACGATGCCGTCGAGTCTGAGGAACTTTACCTGTCGGTTTCAGTCTGGCTTGCCGAGAAGGAGGAGGCACAAGCGAAGCTTGGCCCGAAGGAGAACCCGGTACTTACGATCGAGGAGCTCCGGGCAAAGCGAGACCACGTCAATAAGGTCAGCATGGAACTGGCCATGAAGGCTGTGCGCAACATGGAGAGCGCGAAGAAGAAAGCCAAGCCGAGCACGAGCAAGAGCAAGAGCAAGTCGTCAAGCAAGACAAAGACGTCCAAGTCTACCAAGACCAAGTCGGCTACGAGTGAGACAGTATCGTCTGCCACTTCGGCCGAGCCGATACCCACGGATGCGAGTGGCAAGGAGCAGGGTGACGCCGTAAAGCACGAGGAGCTTTGAGGTTAGATAAAGCAACACACATAGCTAGCGGGCATCTGTATCATGTGTTTACGTCCTTTTCGACGACCTCTTTTCGAGCATAAAAGTGAACAGAGTTCTAGGTAGCCGATGCAACGGAAGCTTCGGTAGAGAGGTAGTAGACTCGCGTCGCTTTTCTCTGCCCCTCTTTTCCAAGCTCGAATTGTGTCTCATGAATGTACGTGCTACAGCTAGCTGCCCGAGACGGGCATAACATCGTATATTTTCCCGCACTGTCTTCAAGCGGAAGTAAAGCCGGTGTAAGGCTTACGAGAAGAACTCACAATGTCGCTTAGTTACTTTCCAAGATGCACCTTCAACGTCATGTCTATTGTCCCGCCGACAATCTATTTCCGGAATATCGCCTACCGATGTAGGACACGGATTACATGGGCACGCAGAACATGTTCACAACCTACGATCCTTCTTTCATTTGCTCCAAGATGAAACTCCTATCCTAGCGTTTCCGATGCCATTTTGATTCGGACACAAAACTGCCAAACGAGCACAGGCCGGATACGTGCAGCCCTTGGTGCATTCTTGTCATCCTGTTGCTTTCTGTGTCTTCAAGCCACTCGTATGAGATATATCAGTGTACTGACGATGTTCGTGTTTGCAGCCCAAACAGCTGCTCCGATGTACTCCGTAGTACCGCGAATATCTCGAACAAGCCACCGAAAGACAGCCCCGCTACCGATCTGCTCGCAGGAACGTCTCTTGCATGCGTCTTGGCTTCTGGAACATGGGATATGGAAGATCAAGTAATGTCTAGTCTCGAATCATAACAGTTAGGCGTCCCCGCCCTATACACAAACCGAACCGGTGCTCATTGCTAGGAAAACACCAACGTGGTTTTTTGGAACTTGTTCAAGTATTTGCAAAAAAAGGCTGTCAAAAAGCTCGTACGATGCGAGTAAACCCGTCCCGTGGAGTTTTCATTTGCCTACTTTGATGCCATCGGGGCGTATAAAAACCAAAGGCAAGATGGAATTTCAGCTTAAGGAAGGAGCTACACAGACGACCTCTTTCCGTTGCCATGCCCCATCGAGCTCCGTTACCGGCCTCGAGCTTGTATTTGTCGCATACTTGGCTGTACTTCTCTTTGTCACCCTTCGTCTGTCTCTTCGGCCTTTTTTTAATATCATTTCGTTTGACATACAATACCACAGTAAATAGAGGCGAATCCTCAATACTGCTGGTGACGTGCCACGTTTTCGCATCTCCTCGAGATCTGTTAGAAATTACTTATCTAATACTCTCCGCTCCTTTTTCCTTTTCTTTCTTCTCTCTCTCTCTTCCACTATCTCCAATTGCGCAAGGCCGCAAAGGAGTCTTATTTTCTCATTAGCATTCTTATTCTTGGCGATACCGTCTCGTTATCATAGCATTATTTGCGGAACTATTTCGACAACACCATATTACCATCTTCATGAGATTATCGACACTATGATTCTTCATATCATAATCACCTCGGCTGTCCTTGTGATGGGCGCCTTGGCCAAGCCAGCAGCTTTCGGATACAGTCCACCCTATCCGATGAAGAGGACGTTTGACCAACGCAATGGTTTCAGCAGTGACGGCACGTTCTCGATTGACCTCGTGCGCAACAATGCTTACAAACACAACGGTCCAACCGAGTATGCAAAAGTATATGCGAAGTACGGCAAGAGCTTTGCAGACCAAATGCGGTTCAAGTTCCAGCTCCCGGCCGACTCTGTGAGTGCTGTCAACCAGAGCTACGACCGCGAGTACCTGAGCCCTGTGTATCTAGGAACTCCGGGACAGTTGTGCTGGCTGGACCTCGACACCGGCTCTGCCGATCTGTGGCTCTTCAGCTCCGACACGCCCTCCTTCTACCTTGACGGCCAGCAAATATATCACCCGGAGAAATCTCGAACGGCCATTCCGGTGGGAAATGTGACATGGGCCATCGCCTACGGTGACGGCAGCTACGCCGGGGGTGCCGTCTACCGTGACACCGTTTCGCTGGGAAACGTCACTCTGCTCAACGCTACCGTCGAGTCGGCTACGGCGGTTTCCCGCAGCCTGACCACGGACGCTGTCATGTCCGGCATCCTCGGGCTCGCGCTGAACCACTCTAGTACCACGTATCCCCGCCAACCGACCTTGCTGCAGGCGCTCGCTCCGCCTTCCTTGGACAGCTACGTGTTCGCAGCCGACCTCCGTTACAGGGCGCCGGGCTCGTATCATTTTGGCTACATCAACGAGAGTGCGTACACCGGAACCATAGCCTGGAACGACGTGCTGCAGCGGTCAACGTTCTGGGAGTTCAATGTGCAGTCGATTCACTTTGGCGGCGACACTGTGTGGCGTCTACACAACTGGCCAATGGTGGCGGACACGGGAACGACCTTGCTGCTTTTGCCATCGGATGTGACGGCACTGTACTGGTCGCTTGTGCCGGGTGCATACCAGAGTGACTCATTCTTTGGCTGGGTGTATCCGTGCAACGCGACACTGCCCAGCTTCGATTTCGGCTTCAGCAGTGGATGGAACGCGTCCATTCCGGGATATTATTTCAACTTTGAGAACGTTAGCACGACAGAGTGTTATGGCGGAATCCAGGATAGTATGGAGACGTTTGGGATCCTGGGCGACGCCTTCCTCAAAGCCCTCTATGTCATTTTCGACGTGAGCGGGTCCAGAGTCGGGCTGGCTACAAAGACACTGCTTGCCTAGGGGAGGCAAGATAAAGGCGGGGAAAGAGAATGAAGCCAGGGGCGAGGACGAAGCTTGGGGTTTTTACTCGAATACCAGAACTTGGGGTATATGAAAGGACATTAATGGAGGGGCCATAACAGGACCCGGGCCGTGCCGATCAAGGGAGGTTCCGGCATCTCGCAGACGTGGACGATTTGCCACACAAAATCAAAATCTGAGAGCTGGATCGATCGTGTGAGATAATCATACCACAAAACAGCACATCGGATGTATTTGATCTAAATTGAAAACCAAAAATAACAAGTCTATTTCATTACCTGCCAAGGGACGAGAACAGTAAACAACTAATTACAAAACCCATTAAATAACTGTGAAGAAGGCAGATGATTGCAATGCACGGTGATAGAGCTGACCCCCGATAAGTATTCGTAGCAAAGTCGCTCAGGCTAGTTGGACGTATCCTCTCCCTGATGTCCTCGCCTCCAGATGCAAACCAGACAAAACATGACACCTCCAACCGCAATGGAAAAACATCAAAGGAGATTTTGAAATCACAGGCTGAGCTAAGGAGATCGAGGCGCCGATGGAGAGCAGACAGGCGGCTGAGACTCTACGCTTTGTGGTAGATACGCCTCGACGGTCGCATAAGGAGCGAGTCGTGCCAGGCCTGTCCCCGTTCCGACGGTTCTGCCGATGTTGTTTAAGAAGGGGGAGGTAGCCGGCGGGTATGATGATAGATAGGTACGTTGGGTTGATGGCTGAAGGGTTGAACTCCGGAACTTGCCGAGTCTCTCTCCCTTAGGCATCGTGTTCGCCGTCACCGTCTAGTAAAAAAAGACAAAGAGAACCGTCAGATCAGATGTTCGCGTTCTTGCCAGCCTTTCTTTGCCAGACGGAGTGGCACCTCCTATCCACTTCTCCCACATTCCCAGCCTTCTTCCACCCCCAAACCTCTGTCTCTTTTACTCACCCTCGCTGCCCACAGGCGTTGGCGGCAGGGCCCCTGGCACTGCCTGTTGGCTTGTCCGTGCTGTTCCTGGCCGGCTGCCACCGTGCTTCTGAGCCTCTGGCTGTTGTTGACCGCGCGGGCGATGCTCGAGCGGCCGGGCCTGGGCCTGGGCCTGGGCCTGTACGTCTCTGGCCGCGTTATGGGCGGCGGATATAGCCGCGGCGACCTCGGCGGCAGACGAGCTACTTGTTGCCACCGGCTCGCCGCCGTTCAGCCTCGTCTCCATCTCACGGAGACGTTCCTCAATGGCCTCGAGCTCGGACGCCTTGGTGGTAACTATGTGTTTCCTGCGAGGGAGGCGGAAAGAAAAGTCCATATTTTAGCATGCTGTTCTGGCTTTCGCTTAAAAAAGTCCCAGCTTGTCGGCCGGAAGCAGCCTCCCGGCTGGAGAGGTGTTTTATAAAAAGGGGGGGGGGGGGGACCCTGGGGGGAGGGGATTGCTCACCGCTTGTTGACCTGCTCATCTAAGTCGGCAACACTGTTTTCAATACGGAAGATGTCCATCAGCTCCAGGGAGAAGGAGCGTGCGACGGTTCTAGAAGGGAGCCATCATCAGCATCGGTTGGGGTTGACACGTGCCCCAGGAGAAGAGGACGGTATATGGGGAAACAGAGGGAGCTGCATACGACTGGGGTCGGCGCCCACTGGGCTTCCAGTCACGATCGAGCTCTTCGTCGGACAAAGTCATGTTGTGTCTGTTGAGAGGGAGACAGCTGCGAGGGGGGTAGGGTAGGCGGAAGGCAGAAAGAAGGCTGAAGGCGGGGACGAGAGCGGGCGCAGAGCCTTTTCTGTTGGTGGATTGTCGCCAGAAACGGGCAGCAGAAAAAACAGAAGAAAATTCGGGTGCGAAGCCGGGCGAGGCCACGACAGGTGTATGCCGGTTTCGTAGACGACTGTCCGATGCGGACACTGAGAGAAAGGAGAAGCCGTAGAATTGCAGCAGCAACAGTAGCCAAGGAGAGGACCCCACTGCCTGTTGCTAAGTACGATGGTCCCCGCTAAATGGACCACACACCCGCAATAGCGCTGTAGAGCTTGTCGGAGCTTGTTGAGGCAGCGAGATGGGAGATGGATGTGTATCTAAACATAAGAGGCTGGAGGTGAAGTGAGGTGAGCAACCGACATGGCCACTAGGAAATCGATAATTCCAAAATACGCGGGCTGTCCCAGGTAGAAGTATCTGTGGCAGCGAGCCAGCAGTCTGATGCCGAATGACCGGAAGGAGCACGAGGGCCGGCTATGCAAAAGGCACTGCACCTCACTGTTTCACTATTCTGCCATTTTACGATTTTATTCATTTTATCGGGGTTTTATGCTGGGCCAATTTTAGCTTTCTTCTGGCTCTGGCTCGTCGAGCACTTCCCCTTTTCAGTGTCCACTTCCCCTTCTCCTTGCTCTGGTACAGATCGCCGCCAATGGACACCCATTGCACTCTGTAATCCTATTGATTATTAGTACAATTTCCCTCGTAGATACAAGACCCTCCCCCCTGCCCGAGCGCATTAAACTGGCCCAGCTTAATAAAGCAGGGTTCTCCTTTTCTTGTGTCCTTTCTATACTGCCCTTTCTCTACATAACCAGTAGTATGTCACGACGTACGGAGACCCGTCCTTTGTGCCGCCTTTGCATGACATGTTCTTATTCACATGCATCATCCTGATCCTGCGAGTCGTACCGCCCTATGACGCCCTTCCCCGCTTGCATCAGCCGTGCAGAGTTAAGGTAGTCGCAACCGATGCCTTGTCACGGCCGTCGGGCTCCGTACACATGACAACTGCGGAAAAGATCCTCTCGTACTCCGTAGTAGCTCCCTGGCTGACAAGGTTGAAAAACACGTCCTCACTAGGCAGGCTGGCATGGCGATAACACTAACCAGATCCTGACAACCGGATCACCATTCACGATTATTGCTTTTTGAGCAGAACACGGCCCCCTTTTCGCTGGGAGCGGCGATTCTATTTCGTGCGCACTTATCTTACTTGGAGCTTGACACTCCATTTCTGCATGCGGCCCGTGCAGGACCGCATACCGGCATGAGCTAGCCGGACTTGAAAATAGCTTTTGAACCAGAGCAAGATCTGTGTGAGACATTTGCGCCAATCGGTTCCCAACATTGCGACGCGCCATGTCACAACCACTATACTCCGTTGCTTCGCATGGCAAGACTCACAGCCACGGGGCCATGCCTAAAATGTTGCCTGCATTCGAATACGTGTACGGAGTACTCCGTAGTCAGGCATTCCGTAGTCAGGCTACCTCTGTCATTCCCCTTACCAATTGCACGTTCTCCCATCTGGCCATCGCGGCTGAGGCTGACCTAGTTTTCGTCTGCCTTAGTGTCGCATGGAAGAACGCAAGCGGACAATCATCTGTTTGCTCGTAACCTGCGAGGCGCACATGTATCATGAAAACTTTGCCTTTATTCATTTTCCTTCGCTGCGGCTGCATTTTGGCCGGGGCAATTAGTAAGCCATCGCTCTGGGTTTTCTGTTTTTCTGTATCCTTAACAAGGCCGTCCAGCGTGCTACCGAAAAAGGAAGTGGCGTAGAATTATGTAACGCGAATAGTCGTAACTAAACTCTCTGGGTCACCAGCCTGATTCAGTGCTCTTTCATCCCTCCTTCCCGTACTCTCGATCCCGTACAATCACGTGACTTGGAGACAACAACGCAGATTTTTCTCCCATCTTTTGCCTCGTCTGATGGCCATACGAGCACGCCCAACCGGAATCGACAGCAGTAGACGCGCAGCAGCTTCTTTCATCATCGTTATCGATACCACCATCCGAAACCCATCGACTGCCAGCCCACCAACCCGTGCGCTGCGCGTCAGGACCTTCGGTACGCGTGTTCCCCTTCCCTAATCTGCATTGTTCGCGCTCTTCGGTGTCGGCCATCTTCATCCGGCCTTTCTCGCCGAATCAGCCACCGCCTTTGGCCCTCTACCGCCAAGCTCTGTTTATTTCATGCTCCACTCTCAATGCTAACAGATGACTTGCGATGCATCCAGATCGTGGCGCCCCTTCACCTTTTGCAGGGTCGCGAAGCTGCGCCCCTCGACTTCCGACGAGTTGTGATCCGGGGCATGAATACCGCTGCCTTCTCCTTTACGCCTCTCGAGTGTCTGCTGCTCTACCAGTCCGTCTGCCAGCGCGGCATCGATTCCCAGGCTTTTGTCCAGATCTCGGCCATCCTCCGGAACAATAGCTACATCCGGAGCGACAAAAGCTATAATGCCGACCGATTAAGCCCCGAGTCGCTTCAGCTGTTCTTCCTGCACTTGTTGCGGGAAGAGCTGAAGGCCGAGGATCAAGCCCGGAGCAATGGAGGCACTTCGCCGGCTCTCGGCTCTACAGCGAATTCTGGCGCCGGGAATCTCTCTCCGAACTCCAAGAAGCGCAAACTGCCCAGCTCAACCCTCTCAACTCTGACGGATCTATACCACCATCTTGAAGTTTTACCCGTGCTGGGATTTCGTCTGTATAACCACTATCGAAGCAGCCTTTTCGATTCGATCCACGACGATGAACGCAAGCTCGGGAAGCTACAGGCCGATATTCGGGATCTCGAAAAAGAGGACGAGAAAGAGAAAGAGGGAGAACGACGGGAAAGACAAGCGAAAGCGGTCTCCGCAAATGCCGCGAAGAGTCTAGCTGGCACCAACGGATCAACTTCTGCCGCTCCACCAGCAACAGTACCTCGACCAGCAGATGCCAAAGCACAGAATGACGAAGTAGCAAAGCCACCACCCGCCGCACCGCCCGCCGCAACGCCCGCCGCAACACTCTTGTCAGCTGCAGGGACTCAGTCTCAGCTGCCCACTGCGTCTGCAAAAGTACAAACGTCTCCTGCAACGACTGCGAAGCCCGAAACCCAGAAAACTGCGCCTCTAGGGACCTTTCCGCCAGCTGCACCACACACCACAGCGGAGAGTGTTCCCCCCCCAACAGAGATATCGCAGACCCGACCAACACCACAACTCCATCAGACGACCGCATCTACACCAAAGCTGGGGCTTGCTACTCACATCCTTCAAACTCCACAGCCAGGGCCTCCTTCCATACCCCCAACCGCACCTTTACAGCCTCAGGGAACTGCTTTACTACCGCCAGCAGGACCTGCTACTTCCATCGCACCTGGCCCAGCTAGCAAACCACGCAACCAGACTCCACCAAGCGCACAACCGGCAGCAGCAGAGAAGGCACCGATCCCAATAAAACCGGCACAGGCTCCGACCACACCGCAGAAACTGCCTCCTCCCCAACAACCGGCTCAACAGCCGCCACCACAAGCAACCAGCCAGGTGAAACTGCCACCTCCAGCTACGGCGCAGGGTCCAACACGGCCATCGACGCCTACTCCTCGAGCTGCCTCTGGAACCCCGAAACCCGATCCAACTCCCGCCCCCGTCCCCCTACCCGTGCCACGTGCTGCTCTACAGCCGCCAACACAAACGGCGACGCCACCACATATTGCATCAGAAGTGCGGACAGAAGTCCCGCGCTCTGTTCTACCCCCGGTGAAACCATCACACATCCTGATCCAGCCTCAGCCAGACCGACATGCACATGTGCAACGCCAAGGGTCCCACGCGCCCGGTGTGCGTCAAGGGTCTGCACCACCCGCCACGGCTGCTGCAGCTTCCTCAGCTTCGACCCAAGGAGTGCCTGCTTTACATACCAACCGATCGTTGCTGCCTCAACATGTACAGACGCCTGACGGCTCAGTGACGGCCACATCGTCGCAGTCACAGTCACCGCGTTCTCGTCTGCCCCACACACCAGCACATGTGTCGCTGGCAGGCTTTCTTCCTCGCGGAAGCGGCACACGGTGGAAGTCAAACGAGCCTACGCCGTCTACGCCTGGACCAGATGTAGGCGGCATAGCCAGTCCGGCGTATGAGCCGCTCAGCCCAGTGATAGGCTCAGGCAGCCGATCGACGGGAGCTGAGTCGATACAACAGCACCATCGACAGCCGAAGAAACCACACGCAACAAAGGGAGGACAGAGGCACGAGACGACAGGGAGTCGGCCCCGTGGCCGGCCACCGCGGAATCCCAAACCGTTGGCGGATGCAGCGATCGAGAGCGGGCACGCGACACATCCCAACATCAAGCACGAGGCCTCTACACCTAGGGCATTTGACGACATTGGCGAGACGACGACCGAGGAGGGCGGTGCGGCGAACGAGTCCTCGACAGCATCGCCCAGCGGACCGTCAACGAGGCCGCTCAAGAGGAAGCGCGAAGACTCGATAGATTTTGCGTCGCCCGACAAGCCGTCGCTGTCGTCGCTGGTTCGGCGACGACTGCTAGGCCCGGCGGTACCTCCTACGCATGTGTTGTGGATGAGAGGCTTTCCCAAGATCAGCGCCTCGGCGTTGGATCAGATCAGTAGCCACCGCAATGCTAACATGTTTGCGCACAGGATCCGAGACCGGGACGCGCCGGGCTACGATAGCATCGTGCGGCACCCGGTGGACCTGAAAATGGTGCGAATGGCGATCATGCAGGGAAACAAGGCGGCCACAGCAGCTGCTGCAGCGCTGCCAGAGTCGGAGCAGTCATCCAGCAGCAGCTTGTGGCTGCCGATCAGCGAGGAGTTGGTGCCTCCGCGTGGTATCATCAACAGCAGCCAGTTGGAGTGCGAGCTAGTGCACATGTTTGCCAACGCGATCATGTACAACCCGGATTCCCACCGTGGGCCCGGCCTAGCGTTTATCGAAAGCGAGGCGGCCGAGGAGGACACGGGGACGACGGACGTTGGCGGCAACAGCGCGCGGTACAAGGTGGACGAAGACGGCGTGGTTAACGACACTCGTGGGATGTACATTGAGGTGGAGAAGCTTCTTAGCGAGATGCGCTCGGCCGAGAGGCAGCGCGGCGTGCCGCAGCCGCCGCCTGGTGCTAGGGGCCTCGGTCTGTCTGTGGACGGCGGAGGAAGTGGAGGAAGACGGCTGGAGGCGAGTGCAGAAGTCGAGGGGAACGCGGATGCGGATGCAGAACCGGACGCGGACGACGGGGACGGTGCTGACGCGACGGAGGACGACGAGGCCCACGGGCCGCAGGATGGGCCAGAAGACGATGCCGAGGGCTCTGTGGCCGATGGTGGCGACAGCTCGGGCGCTACGAAGAGACGACGCATCGCACGAGGCCTATAGGGGTGGCTGCCAGGGTGGGCTAGCTAGGGACGCAGCCGGGCTGACTGAGCCGACCGAGCTCACCCGGTGGCGCTGCGTCGATATTTTTGCTGGGTATGGATTTCCACGGCTGCTATTGGGGCGCGTGCTACAGCAAGCATTGCTTTGTTTTACATATCGTTACTGCAATTCACCCTTATGTTATGTACTATGTTCAGGCCGGCCGGGCGAGACAGATAGACGGTCTGGTGGCAGAGCGGTTACTGAGGACGGCCTTTGGGAAATCACGGAACGGATGACTATGAGCAGGCTGCTGTGTCTTCGTGTATTAATACAAGAAGCTGCCCTGTTGTTACACTTGAGGCATCTGTGCCATGTCGGTACTTGACAGATTTTAAAGTTGTCCGAGCCAGCATGTATAGAGTGGAGTAACGACCACGATCGTGGCTCTAGCCGTTCCTGGCTTGTTCCAGGGAGTTCGAGCTGCAGAAGACATGCGAGTTATATACCGATGTCGTTACAGAACGTCTAGAGCCTTCGCGGACGAATCACAGCGCGCCGGCAGCGTATCTTACAGAGAGCGGGGGGCCCACTGGCTGTACGGAGTAATCTATTTTTTTTACCCCATTGGGAAAGAACATTCGTCTCGATGGCCCACACCGGGGCTTTGTCGCCCGTTTGCTGGGTACTCTGGCCATCGTTATCGTCACGTGGATCCACTTTGGCCCCTCATACTTCCTCGCAGTCGATATCTCGGCCGGAGAAGCATCCCTCTCCTCTCTCTCTCGCCGTTGACAGAAGGCCGTTTGTCCAGGTGTGTTTGGCAACACTACGCGAGAATAACAGCGCTGCAGAGCGCCCCCCTCTCTTCTCCGGTACCCGCAAGCCAAGCGTCCTCTCTCATTCGGCGCCAGGCTTGCGTCTTTTTTTCTTTATTCTTCTTTCCTACAACGTATATCGCTGTCTCGTCGCGAGCGCGTCTCGTCGGCTGATATTTCCCTTCTCATCATATCGGCCCCCCCGTCCCCCCTCCTTTTCCGTCTACTGGTTTCTTCTCCCGGTGCCCCGCTTCGCACGTCATCCGCTTTGCACCTTGAGTGCAGACGTGTGTGGTTCCTGGCTCTATTGTGTTCGCGGCGCAAGCCTCTCGAGCTAGGCCAGCATGACCGAGACGGGGACCAAGCAGACGCTGTTGGCTAGAACCAGGGCTGATGGCACCGTGCGGGCCCGCGCATACCATGGGTACTCGCGAAACGGTTGCGCACGGTGCAAGCAGCAGCGGGTGAGACTCTCTTTTTTGGTCCCTTTTCCCTTCTTTCTTATCGTCTTCTGCTGTGGGGGAGACTGACGTTATCCCAGGTTCGATGTGACGAGCGTCAGCCAGAGTGCAACCGCTGCGTACGGGTGGGCGCAAAGTGCCCCGGCTATGAGCAGAAGCTGCGCTGGTCCGACAAGCACGAGGTGCTGCACAGCGTGGCCAACCCAGCGGCAGTCACCAAGCCGGGTCCACCCCACGCTGCCAAGGTGATTGCTGCGGCGTTCAGGCCGACGACCGAGCAGCTGCTGCAGATCATCCCGGTCACGCCGGGGCCCCAGCCAGTCGCAGCCCAAGCTCCAGTTCCAGTCCCAGCTCCTACACCATCCCCATCCGCCCACTCAGCATATTCAGCACGTTCAGCACGTTCAGCACAATCAGCACAATCACAACAGCAGCCACAGCTGCGGTCACGGTCGTCGTCGCCGCTGAACGACAAGCCAGAGACGTCACCGGCCTCCCTGACGTCCTCGTCCGACACCAACGAGCTCCCACAACGCGGCGAAGACGCTAGGACCGGCCATATCTCGCTGCCCATGACGGCCCAACCGTCGGACAGCGCTGGGCACAACAGCGGCCACGGGTGGGACCCTGTCTATCTTGACATGTTTGACCAGATCAACCCGGCCATTGCGTCGGATGTACCCGACTTTTTCATGGGACTGGACAGCGCCTTTTTGGCGGACCGCAAGTCGCAGGGCACGGGAATGTTTCTCGGCGGCATGTTGTCTCTCACCGACACGACGGCAGCGGCAACGCCGGCCGCACAAGCATCATATGCCGAGCCGCTGTCTACGGCGACCGGACTGTCTGGGCCGTCGATCCTCCACCAGCCCATGGCCACGCTCTTCTCGTCGCTGAGCGATGTCACCATCGACGACTTATGGCGCGGCTGGTCGCCAAAAATAGCGCCGCAAGCTATCGAGTCTCCGGGCGTTGATCTGCAGCCAAGCGGGATAGTGGCAGCTGCACAGCTGGACGAGAGCTTGCGAGTGGACGACGACGATTCCGGGGTGGACTTTTCCAGCAGCATTCCGGCAGCAGGGGCCTACGACGAACCTCTGTCGCCGTACACGCTGCCCTCCCGGCGGTCGAGCTCTTCGGTCTCCTGCCAGGTGGCGCGGTCACCGTCGCCGCTGTCGCTGTCGATCAATGACATCGGCACGGTGCTAGTGGAGTTCTACTTCAAGGAGACAGCCAAGATCTACTCTTGCTACGACGGGCGCATGAACCCGTTCCGCACGACGGTGGTGCACCTGTGGTCATCGTCGGAGATTATCAACTGTACGGCGCAGAGCATGGCAGCCGGCTGTCTCCTGCGCGACTTCCCACAGCTTGCGCCGGTAGGACGTCAGCTGCGGCAGAAGGCGACGCGGATCCTGGCCAAGACCAAGACGTGGGACACCAACACGATGCTGGCGGTACTGATGCTGGGCGGCACAGCTAGCTGGCACGACAGCAAGGATCTTGGACTGCCGTTCTTCCAGCAGATCGCCGAGCGGCTCGCCATGGCACCGGCATCGGTGTTCCGCGAAGGGGACAACTGCAGGAACTACCGGTTCTTTTACGAGTCGATGCAGTACTGGGAGATGCAGCTGGCCTTCCTGACCGAGGACGAGACACTTCCGGGAACCCCCGACTCACACCTGCTGGCCGACCGGATCTACGGCACCAACTCGAGCAGCCGGCAGCGAGACCGGAACGGCTGGGCTGGTGATAGGGGCCAGCGACAGCGACAGCGACAACAGCAACGCGACCAGGACAAGGGCGAGGACGGACAGGAGCTGCCGCTGCCACTGCCACGACCACGACCGCCGCCGGCACCGCACCCGTGGACAGGCTTTGCGGGCGAGACGCAGCGGACAGTACAAAAGGTCGGCCGGCTGCTGCGGCGGCAGCGCAAGTTTGACTTTGCACACCGGTTTGCATCGGTCGCACACATCAGCCAGCTGCAGCAGGACATGCAGATGGCACGGGAACTGGAGGCGCACTTACTGGGGATCTCGCACCCGGCAGAACATGCAGTCAAGGACACGGAGGACGGCAACACACCGGTGTGGCACCTGCTGACGCTGGCGGAAATCATCCGACACATGGGGCTGATCCAGCTGTACCACGTGTTCCCGGACCTGTTGAGCGCACGTCTGGGACGCGAGCAGAGCACCGGCAGCGGCAGCTACTACAACTTTGGGCTGGAGGCGGCCACGGTCATCACGCCGCCGCTATGCCGACGCTGGCTGACGACATACACGCTACGCACGATGGACATGCTGCGGACGCTGCCGGTGGAGTCGGGCACGCGGGTGTTCCAGCCGTTCCTGTTGGTGGCGCTGTCGAGCGAGTTGCGGAATGCGGGCGGTGGGAATGGTGGAGGGCACAGCGGCCGGGCGTCGCTGTTTGGCCTCAACCGGGAGGCGGTCGAGGTGGCGCGAGCGCGCAGCTTCATCCACAGCCGGCTGCAGCTGTTCCTACACCTGCTGCCGCCGAAACCGATGACAATGTGTCTGAACATTGTGCAGGAGACGTGGGCGCAGATGGACCGACAGGCCACGCTCCGGTCGCTGGCCGTGGCCAGACATGGCATGGGCCGGGGTCAGGCGGCGGCCGAGAGCGAGGCAGACGTGTACTGGATGGACGTCATGATTGAGAACGGTTGGGAGACGGTGATGGGATAGGACATCTATGATGCAGGACATGCAACATTGGACAGACGGGTAATTGGGACTGGCATGTTAGTAGCATAGCTGAGTTAACAAAACAGGAAACAATTCGATGAATAACAGGAGCAATATCATTTTGTAGACACTCTGGACTCTGTAGTTGTTGTTCGTTGTGGTTGTCTAGAACTCCGTACGGACTACGTCGTACGGAGTAACTCTTATCGATAAAGAATTAAAAACAGGCGGTGTGTCTGGGCAGAATAACGGCAGAACCAGTCTTTTTTTTCTGCTAGATCGAAGCAACTCTCTATTCCTGCTTGCTGCACGGGAACGTTGCCACACGACGCAATTCAACGGCAGCAAGATGTATGCCCGGTATATACCCCCCAAGAAGACAGCGCCAGTGGCTACACCGGCAGCTGCACCGGCAGCATCTTTTGCCCGGCCTCTCCACAGCAATGCGCCGCCACCTTCCTATGCGCGACATGCTCCCCCAGCAGCCGTGCAGCCGCCGCCGCCGCCGCCACAGAAGAGAAAGATTGTGTTTGACGACGACGACGATGTTGTCGCTTCTCCTTTCCAGGCTGCGGTGATCAGCAGTGCTCCAGAAACGACCCCAGACAGATCAGCAAAGCGGCTGAAGAAGCAGGGCACAGAGGAGAAGGACAAGAAAGACAAGGAGTCCAAGGAAGAGGGCGAACAGGCCACAGCAGACGACGAGGACAAAAAGGGAAAGAAACGGAAACGAAGGAACAAGAAAGCCGGGAAAGAGAACGAGGGTGAAGAGGAGACGGCCGAAGACAGCCAGAAGCCGGCCGAGTCTAGCGGAGAAAAGGATGAGCCAAAGGCTGTGGACGACGACACGGTGATGGCCTCACCGGCGCCGCCAGGGAAGGACAAGAAGCGGAAGCGGAAGCGCAAGTCCAAGGGGGCAAACGCGGAGGAAGAGCCGGCCGAGGCCGAGGAGCAGAAGAAGCCGGAGGCCGAGCCAAAAGGGGAGCCAGCAGAGGAGGAGGCATCGGACAAGAAGCCCAAGGACAAGGCGAAGAAGAAGAAGAAGGAAGGAGCAGCAGCACCAGCAGCAGAAGCATCAGCTAGCAAAGAGCATGCAGCGGCAGCAAAAGAGGAGGCCGTGGGGCCAGACAACAAGGAGATGCCAGCGCGGTTCAGGGCGCTGCTAGAGAAGAAGGAGAAGTCGCTGAAGCGGGCGAAGAAGCGGGCGGTCGAGGGGGGCGACGAGGCAGCAGTAGCGGAAGGCGAGACGGACGCGCATTCGCAGCCGCGGGAGCTGCACGGCCTGGAGCCGCTGCCGCAGCCAGAGCCGGTGGCAACGGGAACGACGCGGCCGACGTACGACACGCTGCCACGATGGCTGGCAGAGCCGGTGCGCGTGGCGGCCGACACGCGGGCGTCGTTTGGACAGCTGGGCATCGACGACGAGAACGTGCAGCGCGTGCTGGTAGAGCGCGGCTGGGCCGACGCCTTTGCGGTGCAGACGGCGGTGATCCCGATGCTGCTGCCGCCGTCGGCCGGCCAGCCACGGCGCGGCGACCTGGTGATCTCGGCGGCGACGGGCTCGGGCAAGACACTGGCCTATGTGCTGCCTCTGGTGCGGGATCTGAGCCGTGGCGGCGGCGGTGGTGGCGGCATGTCGGGGCGATCGCGGCTGCGAGCCGTCATCGTCGTGCCGACGCGCGAGCTGGTGCAGCAGGTGCACGACGTGTGCGAGACGTGTGCGCGGGCCTTTGCGACGAGCGGCAGCGGTGGCCGGCGTGTGCGCGTCGGTGCCGCCATGGGCAGCCAGTCGCTGCGTCGCGAGCAGGCCGCCTTGGTCGAAGAGGAGCAGGTCTACGACCCGACGGGCTACCGGGCGGCGCTGCGTCGCCGGCAGCGGTGGCCGTTTGTGGGAGCGGCGGACGGCAGCGGCACGGCCGGCGAGGACGACGTCGACGGCGCGGAAGACGGTGCGGCTGACGTTCTGACCATGTCCGGTTCGGGCTCGTTCTCGTGCAGTCCGTTGCCGGATCACGTGACCCGCCATGCGTCCAGCGTCGACGTGCTCGTGACGACGCCCGGCCGCCTGGTCGAGCACCTCCGGTCGACGGCCGGCTTCACGCTGGACCACGTCCGCTGGCTGGTCGTCGACGAGGCCGACAAGCTGCTCGGCCAGAGCTACCAGCAGTGGCTCGGGGTCGTGCTGGCGGCGCTCGAGCCAGGCAAGACGCAGCTCGGCGCCCGCGACTTTGCCGACGCCGCCGATAGCGGCGTGCGCAAGGTCGTGCTCAGCGCCACGATGACGCGCGACCTCGGCAGCCTCAGCAGCCTGCGGCTCAGCCGGCCGCGCCACGTCGTGCTCGAGGGCACGCGGGCCGACGGCGAGGCCGCCGCCGACAGCAGCAGCGCCACGGCTGAGTACGTGCTGCCGCAGCTGCTGCGCGAGTCGGCCATCAAGGTCCGGGACGAGTCACAGAAGCCGATGTACCTGGTGGACCTGCTGAACGACAGCGGGCTGATGGAGGTGATCAACGAGAGGGGGGTAGGCGAGGCTGAGGCTGAGGAGAGCAGTGACGAGAGCAGTGAGGAAAGCAGTGATGAGAGCAGCGACGACAGAAGTGAGGACGACAGTGACAGCAGCAGCAGCAGCAGCAGCAGCAGCAACAGCAGCGACAGCGACAGCGACAGTGAAGACGACAGCCACCACAGCCACAGCCACAGCCATAGTCACAGCCACACCAAGCCCAAGACGTTTGCCACGACGGCCCTTATCTTCACGCGGTCCAACGAGAACGCGCTGCGGCTGGCGCGCCTGCTAGCGCTGCTGCTGCCGCCGCCGCTGGCCGGGCTCGTCGGCACGATCACGTCGACGACGCGCACGTCAGAGCGCCGCCGCACGCTGCGCGCCTTTGCCGCCGGGCGCCTGCGCATCCTCGTGGCCACCGACCTGGCTGCCCGCGGCATCGACCTGGCCCAGCTCGACCACGTGATAAACTACGACATGCCGCCGAGCGTCGAGTTCTACGTCCACCGAGTCGGCCGCACGGCGCGCGCCGGCCGCCCGGGACACGCCTGGACCCTGTTCACGAAGAAAGAGGCCGGCTGGTTCTGGCCCGAGGTGGCCGGCCAGGGCGGCAAGGCCGGCCGGACGGTCCTGTCGGTGGTGCGGCGCAGCGGCAAGGTGGCCAAGGTGGTGGTGGGCCGGGACGAGGAGGACGAGGAGGACGCGGAGACGGACGACGAGGACAACGAATCCGAGACCGAGGCCGAGACCGAAAAGACCCGCTCTGGCCGGTTCAGCAAGGCTCGCATTGCCGCGTACGAGGCCGCGCTGGAACAGCTCGGCAAGGAGGCGGCGGCGGAGCGCAGCCGCGGAGGAGGCACAAAGAAGACGTAGATCAGGAAGAGAGCGTAGACTAGGCAATAATACAGCGCTTACAGCGACAGCCCACTGAAAGGCCCTGTAATAACGACATCGTATCACGAAATGGTGGTCCGTGCACAAACTAAATACAACATCAAGAACACGTGCAGCTCTTCAACTTCATCCAAACACCATCTTCATTACGATCGTCCGGCCCCGACATTGGCGCACCCCCACCTCGGCCCACCATGGCACGCCGCACGTACAACATCGCCATGGTCAGCGATTTCTTCTTCCCGCAGCCGGGCGGGGTGGAGAGCCACATCTACCAGGTGTCGAGCAAGCTGATCGACCGCGGCCACAAGGTGGTGATCATCACGCACGAGTACCCCGACCGCAAGGGCGTGCGCTACCTGACCAACGGCATCAAGGTGTATTATGTGCCGTACTTTGTCATCTACCGGTCGACCACCTTCCCGACCGTCTTCTCCTTCTTCCCCATGTTCCGCAACATTGTGCTGCGCGAGCAGATCGATATTGTGCACGGCCACGGCAGCCTCAGCAACCTCTGCCACGAGGCCATCCTGCACGCCCGCACAATGGGCCTGCGCACCGTCTTCACCGACCACTCGCTCTTTGGCTTTGCCGACGCCACCAGCATCCTGGCCAACAAGCTGCTCAAGTTCTCGCTGAGCGACGTGGACCACGTCATCTGCGTGAGCCACACATGGTGAGTTGCGGCGTCTAGTTGTCTGCCTTTGTCTGCCTACTCACTCCAACAGCAAGGAAAACACGGTCCTGCGCGCCTCGCTCGACCCCCTGATGGTCTCGGTCATCCCCAACGCCCTCGTGGCCGAAAACTTTATGCCGCTGGCCCACAACGGCGGCCCCAAGGCCCAGAATAAACAGCAGCAGCAACAACAGCAGCAGCACCAGCAACACCAGCAACAACCGCCCCTACCGGCACACCAGCTCGGCCCCGACGACCCCATCACGATCGTCGTCATCTCGCGGCTGTTCTACAACAAGGGCACCGACCTGCTGGTGGCGGCCATCCCGCGCATCCTCGAGAACCACCCCAACACACGGTTCGTCATCGCCGGCTCCGGCCCCAAGGCCATCGACCTCAAGCAGATGATCGAGCAGAACGTGCTGCAGGACCGCGTCGAGATGCTCGGGCCCGTCCGCCACGAAGAGGTGCGCGACGTCATGGTGCGCGGCCACATCTACCTGCACCCGTCGCTGACCGAGGCCTTTGGCACCGTCATCGTCGAGGCCGCCAGCTGCGGGCTCTACGTCGTCTGCACTCAGGTCGGCGGCATCCCCGAGGTCCTGCCGTCCCACATGACCGTCTTCGCCCGCCCGGAAGAGGACGACCTCGTGGCCGCCACCGGCCGTGCCATTGCCGCCCTGCGCGCCAACAAGGTCCGCACCGAACGCTTCCACGACCAGGTCAAGGCCATGTACTCGTGGACCAACGTGGCCGCCCGCACCGAGCGCGTCTACAACGGCATCACCGGCGCCATCAGCGAGGCCGAGTTCTATGGGTACGGCCTGGGCGGCGGTGCCAGCGGCGCCAGTGCTGGCGGAGGAGCTGGAGGCCGTGGTGGAAGCACATCGACAGAAACCACAACCGCAGCAACCACAACTGCTGCTGCTGCTGCCACCGCCACCGCCTCGGTCGCGGCCAATGGCGGCTGGAGCGCCACCCGCGGCCGCTCCGGCGTCCAGAGCTTCGCCCTCATCGATCGCCTCAAGCGCTACTACGGCTGCGGCATCTGGGCCGGAAAGCTCTTCTGCCTCTGCGTCATCGTCGACTACCTGCTCCTCGTCTTTTGCGAGTTCTGGTGGCCGCGCGACCGCATCGATATCTGCCCCGACTGGCCGCGCAAGACCCTGCCGCCAGACAAGGAGTCGAGCAAGTGAGGAAACCGTGTCGAGACCGGCATGTCCTGCTGGCAAGGACAGCCTGTCGTCAAAGTAATGTCTAATAGAAGCACGCGAAAAAGTCAAGAAATGACTAAGCATGGCACGTGTGTGCCGAGCTGTGTCAAAATTTCCACGGCCGCTCACCGCCTTTTTTACAAAAGTTTTTTTAACCGTTCCAATTAAAAGCGTCGCCCAAATTTTCATGCCATATTTTTATTCTTCTTCACAACAAAACGAGCAGCATTTTTCTCAAGGCCAGCCTCTGGGTCCGCACCATGGCAAATGTCTTGCAGCACTCGTTGAGATTCTCTGGATGAAGGACACTATGCAGACAATGATGCGTCTGCTTTTGGTTCGCCACGGCGAGTCCGTGGACAACGTGGCCGGCGTCTAGTCAGTGGGCAGCCTTTTATTGTCTTCTCTCTGGTGAAGAGAGCAAAAGAGCTCACATCTCTTCGGCGTTCCTTCCCACCGTCCACCCCTTTCCCAGTGCCGGCTCCCGCGATTCTGCTCTGACGGCCCACGGCGTGTTGCAAGCACGTCGTCTTGGTGCCTATTTGGTGCAAAACCGGGACGATGAAGACGACAAGCGCAAGGACGGGCGCCAGCCTGTCGTCACGCACGTCTTCTCGTCGGACCTGCAGAGAGCTGTGCGGACGGCCGAAGCGGTCGTGGAGGCACAGGCGAAGAAGTGGACGGGTGTCGAAGCGGACGGCGGCGACGTTGATGGCGATGGTGGTGACCAAGCTCTAGCGGTCGTGCAGCTGGCAGACCTGCGCGAGCGAGACTTTCGGTCAGGCGAGGGCAGGCGCATTGCCGGTGGTGGCTCTTCGTCTGCCTTTGCCGATGCCGAGACGCGCGAAGAGATGCGCAGACGTGCCGAGCAGTTCGTCGACGGACATCTGCAACCGCTGCTGCGGCTGCAAGGTCCGATTCGACAGACCGTTGTGGTCGTCTCGCACGGCATCTTCCTCGGCGTGCTGCTTTCTGTCCTGCTGCAGCGGTTTGCCTCGTCGTCGGTGTCAACCACGCCTGTGAGCTGGAGCAACACCGGCTATGTCGAGCTGGCCGTCAGCAGGCGCCAGCAGCAGGACGTCGAGCTGGTCGTGGCGGCTGTCAACAGCGTCGAGCACCTGAAGGGCCTGTGCAAGACGCGCGGCGGGATTGGCAGCTCGGCGTTTGACGCGAAACAGCGGACGGTCGACTCGTTCTTCCGTCCGACTGCGAAGCGACAGAAGAAGGAGGGCTGAGAAACAGGCGAGGCTGGGGCTTCCTGTCTTCTCCCCTCGTAAACACAATACGGTACGTTTATTCATACATTTGCTTTTGCCTCTACACTGCCCCTCAAACCTCTGGCCTCACGGCCAGCTGCTTGCGTGATGATACCTACTATTTCACAGACCTGTTCTGAATTCTATGTGGATAAACTAGTCCAACCGCTATCTGACTAAAGCATCTTTACTCTTCACATTTTGTTTGCCTCTCTTTTATGTTTGCAAGCACTAACTGTCGAACAGAATCTACTTTAATAAGCGATACTGTCGCGTTGAAAGAGAAATTTAAACAAGACTTGAAATAATGAACCATTGAACTATTTGATATGCTTTTGTGTGCTATGTATGCCCGTGATATTGTAATCATTCCTGTGTCTTGATTCGTCCGGTACGATTAGTCATCAGTATCGTCCCCTCTTTCGGATGGTAACTGCCGCGGAAACCAGCCGAACCGGCCGAGGTCGACGGCCATCTCGCCCAGGCCGCCGGCGTTCTCGCTCACCTCGACGCCCTCTCCGCGCAGCGCCTCGGCCTGGCGCCGCCGCCCGTCGCCGCCGTCGCCGGCCCGTGGCGAGATCAGGCCCTTGGCGTTGAGCACGCGCTGCCAGGGGACGTTGCCGCTGTGGAAGCGCAGAGGCCGGCTGTCCGGGGAGTCAGCCGGCAGGTGCTTCAGACAGATGCCGACCTGACGAGGACGCTGGGCTGAGGGAGTCAGAAACTCCAACTGCATCGAATCGTACAAGCTCCATCTCCAAAACTCACGCATGCCAATCAGCGCGGCAATGTGCCCATACGTGGTGACCCGCCCAGGAGGAATCTCGCACACGGCCGCATAGACGGCAAAGAAAAAGGACTCGGCCTCGTCCGAACGAGGCATGGCGTGCTGTCGAGAAGGCGATCGTATGTCCGGCTGTGTTGGCTTGGTGTGCAGGAGAGGGGAAGCAGTCACAAAACGAGCTACAGGGCAAAATAAGACGGGAAATCAAGCCCCGAAGACTGGAGTTGGTCAGCACATCTCTCGCAACCTGGTGACACTCATTCTGCTCGTTTGTCTGTCTTTGATCTGGTAATTTGCATTTCATTTCCACGTCCGTAGCACTGAAGGATTCCATCCTGTTTTTCGTCAGTCCCGTCTGGCCGGTTCCACACAGGCATCTTCCCCCTACGGCCACCCCCTTTCGCATGGGTCTTGTCCGTACTCAACCCGAACTGCCCGCATCTTCTGGTTCAGCGCCATCTTGGCCGCAATCGCCTGGCTCTGGAAACTGGCGAACCGCCATTCCATGGCTGCCTCGGCTGGACGACCATCGCTGCTGATAGCACTACTACTACTGATGCTACTGCTGCTGCTGCTGCTGTTGTTGTTGCCTTGGCCCTCCAGGCCGAGAATGATGACGGCCTCAAGCTTGTAGTAGAACTTTTGCTCAAAGTATGCTGTCAGGGTGGCGTAGTTGACCGTCTCGGCCGGCCCGCGGATCCGCAGCACGCGGCACTCGTCAGCCTGCACACACGTCCGGGGGGCCTTTCTGTCTCGGTTCCAGATGGCGCGGAGAGGAGGCGCACACGCCGCTGAATAGTAGTCCAAGGAAGCACCACCCCCTCCGCCTTCTGCGCCCACCCTCAGCTCGCCCCTGTCAACCTTGTACTTTAGTGCCTCTGCACCCGCCCGTATGAAAAACGACAGCTTGGCTGCCGCCCAGCGGTGACCGCGTGTCGGGTCGGGAGGGCTCACCGACGCCGAGAACACGCGGCCAGTCGGCCCCAATGCTGCCACCGCCCGCAGCAGATCGCCGACTGTTGCCGTCGCCGGAAGATTCGTCAAAAAGAGCGATGTCTTGGCTGCCTCTGGCACGTGGTCGCCGCGGTTGTGTGGGTTGGCCACGTCGCCGCGGTAGTTGGAGCTGTTGCCGAAGCGACAAACGTCAGTCTGCTGCTGCTGTCGACGGAAGAGCATCTGCATCGGCTGAAATGTGCGTCTGGGGCGTGGTGGTGATGGTGGGAGATGAAGGAGGTGTGGCTGTTGTTGTTGTTGTTGTTGTTGTTGTTGTTGTTGTTGTTGCTGCTGCTGCCGTGCTGTGCTTTGCACCGTGACAAGGTGCATCGTGACAAGGCGTTGACGGTGATCTGTCCAAAAAGGCCTCTTTCATGTCCGACAGCAGCACAGACGAGGCATCACGACCGTAGCCAGACTGCATCCGCGGCCAGACAGACGGCTTGTGCTGCTGTTCGAAGACCTGACGCGGAGACGGCATGTCCTCGACTGGTTCAGGCTGTCTCTTTTGCCCAGTGGTCGGGGGTAGTGTAAAGTTGGGAAACACCGAGGGCCATTGCCGTGTGTCGACCAGGGGCGAGAAGTCTGCCATGTAGAGTGTCCTTGATTCTGTCATGTACAGTAAGACAAGTCGTGCCTGTCAAAGGAGTCAAGTCGATGGGAAAGGTCTGAAGTGAGGTGGAAGTGGGTGGCATATTCACTTACATCGGTAGTAGGTCCGTCCACCAGGCAGCTCCCACATATAAGACACACAGGCCACACGGACCACACAGACCAAACAGAAATGAGCCAAACGAACCAACAAGCCAAACAAGCCAAACCGTGGTCACACATCGAAATCAGACCAGGCGTCAGACGTCTTTGGCTCTCCCATTCCCCGAACGGCACAAGAGGAAAGGAATACGGCCAGAGAGGGGTCATTCATTCACAGCGTTTGTCAATCTGGTCATCCAAGCAGCCAAAAAAAAAGGTTTAACATTCAACATTCCTAAACACGCGAGATCCTGCTCCGCCACTATCCAAGCTTGCTCAACTCCCGCCACCACGCTCACCATGCTAGACCAAACTCCTTTTGCACAGCCTGTTCGGCTGGCCGTTTTCTGTGTTGTTAAAGACTCTCGCGAGGAAATGAGATTTGAGCATATATACGGGCTGATCCGCCTATTTGCTGGTGTCGACGACGTAGCGACCGACAACCCGGTTTGCAGCCATCATCTCGTAGATGGCCGGCAGCTCCGTGAGGCCGACGACCTTGTAGGGCGCCTTGATCAGGCCACGGGCGAAGAAGTCAATGGCCTCGGCCGAGTCCTGGCGACTGCCAACGTAGCTGCCGCGGATCGTGATCATGCGCACGACCGTGTCGAAGACGGGTGCCTTCAGGTAGGCGTTGGCCGGCAGGCCGATGCAGATGACGGTGCCGTGCGGGCGCACGTACTCGGTCGCCTGCTGGAACGGCTTCTCCGACACGGCCAACAGGATGACGGCGTTGGGGCCCTGGCCGTCGGGCGTGGCGGCCTTGACGTCGGCCACGAGGTCCTTGCTGGTCATGAAGTCGACGTAGGCAGCCGCGCCCAGGCCGAGCGTGCTGACGCGCTTGTCGTCGCCACCGTCAATGGCAATGGCGTGGACGCCCATGGCCTTGGCGTACTGCAGCGCCATGTTGCCGAGACCGCCACCAGCACCGACAATGGCGACAAACTGGCCGGGCCGCACGCCCGACTCCTTCAGGCCCTTGTACACGGTGATACCGGCACAGAGAACCGGAGCGACAGCCTCCAGCGGCAGGTGCTTGGGAATGCGAGCCACATGGGCTGCGTTGGCCACGGCGTACTGCTGGAACGTGCCGTCGACGGTGTAGCCGGACAGCGTTGCGTGCGGGCACAGCGGCTCGTCCATCTGCTGGCAGAAGCTGCAGGCCAGGCACGAGCCGTTCAGCCACTTGATGCCCACGTGGTCGCCAATCTCCAGGTCCTTCACCAGGTTGCCCTTGGCCACCACCACGCCGGCACCCTCGTGGCCGCCCACCAGCGGCATCTTGCGCTCCAGCGGCCAGTCGCCGTTCATCGCGTGCAGGTCCGTGTGGCACACGCCCGAGAACTTGACGTTGACCAGCACCTCATCGGAGCCTGGCTTGCCCACGGGGATCTGCTTGTACACGGGGGCTGGCACTGTCAGCACGAGCACGACCGGGAGCAGGACCGTCCCAAGAGAACAGAAAACTCACGCTTGCCCGACTCCTCGATGACCTGCGCCCACTGCATGGCCGGGATCTCTGGTGCTGCCATTGTGTGCTTTTGTGCGATGTGAGTCAGGAATCGTCCTGGCTTGGTTGCGGAGTGTTTTGCGTGGAGTGTTGCTTGCTTTGCTTGCTTTGCTTGCTTTGCTTGCTTTGCTTGCTTTGCTTGCTTTGCTTGCTTTGCTGCTGACGAGATGGGAGAGCAAGCAAGCACGGTCGACTGCCAGCGCGGCGAAGGCCAGAGCTTTATACTCGAGCCATACGAAAACGATCCCCGAAGAGGAAACCGTAGAGGACCTGCCACGGCCATGACGTTACTGCACATGGGTAAGAGCTGCTGGGCTGTTCTTTCCCCTGCAAACGGACGGAGCGGAGTACGTACACGAGATTCCGTGTGTTACTAGGACCTGGTTGGCTGTTGGCTTCACTCCGTTGTTCAATTCCCTCGATCGAAGGTGCGCTGTCTGGTGACGAAGAGGGGGGTTGAGGGAAGAGGGGGTTGGAGGAAAGAAGGTGCCAAGGAAGGAGCGGTCGAACGGGGGCGGGGCTGCCTAAGGAATAGTGCAGGGAGAACAGAAAAAAAAAAGGGAAAAAAAGGGAAAAATAGGGAGAGAGGAAGAATCAGACAGATCCCTCTCTCAGGCCAGACAAGCCCAGGAGCAGCAGCCAAATCGCGTGATGCTAACGGGGAGCTTGTCCGCACAAGTCCGTTAGCTTGGCCCTCTTCGCCCACTCGTACATAGTATCTCTTTCTTGCATCGTCCACTTTTCTACGTGTAAAGAAACGACTACTCGTATCTCTACTACATTGTAAGATAGCTTGAAGATAGCAGCACACCCCTTGTCGGCTAGAAACACCCCCACCTCGACCCCTCAAGCTTTTTTCACCCCCTCCCATGCCCCCATTTAGCCCAATCGGCTCAGAGGCTCTGTCAACGGCGGCACCTCTGCTTGTTGGGGTGCAGCATGCAAGCGACATCGCCGAGCTGCTGCACGTACCATCTCGCACGTATACTCGCAGTATATGTCTTGAGATTGTCGTATTTACGTCGTAGGCGCGGCCAATTTGCTCGGCGGGGTTTATCGGCGCGCCTAATCTCATGATCTTTTGAGGCTTTTCGCAGCACGCAAAAGCGCACAAAAAACCCCTCCCAAAGGTCGAGGACGGCGATAGGATAACGACAGCCAGGCCCGCAAAAGCCCCTTTGCAGTCTTACGATTTAGCCTCCTTGTGAGCTATGCCTACCTAGGCCCCGGCCCTTGCGCCTAGCACCCCCCTGTAAGCTGTTGATCCGCCATCCGGAATGAGCTGACGACCCAGAATGCCATGTTCGGTGGTCTGCAAAATCGCAAAACAGCTCGTGTCTCCCACTTTTTGCTGAATTTCCCTCATCTACGACGATCATGCAATTTCGACCTTTCTCCCGGCATCTCTTGATCGTAGTCGATTCGGTCCGTCTACTGCTCGCAGCAGAGTCATAGACTAAAGATGCACATCGTAGCTGTCACGCGATGTCGCGCTCCAAGCGCTGGGACTTCCCTTTATGCGACTTGCAGATCACCCAAATGCTTGTCCGCTTCGCCGAGCCTCCGACCTTTGCCCGACTGAGGACTCGTAGTCGGCCGTGCGAGACAAGCAGCCCCCACCCCATTGGGTCAGGTCGAAGCGAGGCTCGAGAGCGAACGAATGCATCTGCTACTACTCCGTCTGCTCGTACAGAGAGGATCACGGGAATACGACGTAGATCCCCCCCCTCCCTGTCCTCCGCTAAGGCCTGGCGTCTCATCCTGCCGTTTTTCCTCTTTGACCCTTTGCAGCTACGTCACCCCAGTATTTCGAGCTTCCCCTCACTTTGAAGTTCCTTCTTTTGCCCAGCTGACGCTTACGTAAGCGGCACATGAGCTAATCCTGTGGCCAAACACAGAAGCCGAACGAGTACTCCGTACCAGCAAGCAAGAACAGCAAACGCAATGCAGACAGCGTCTCCCGTTCCCCAGTTCCCCAGTTCCCCAGCCCAAGCTCCACTACTGTCAATCCTGACTCCTTCGGACAACCGGCAGCGTCCATTGTGAAACGGACGGTGTGAACGGAGTACTCCGTATGCAAAGACAACACTGGCATTCAATTTTTAATTACCCCGTCGAATCTCCAAAGCTCTCTCCAGGTACCATCTTCTCCACGCTCTCGACTAAGATCTCCACATCACCCCCTCTCCCCCACGCTTGTCTCTTCCGTTCCCCCATCGCGTCTGCTCCCCTTAGTCCTCAATCCCCTCCGTTGTCGCTTTCTGAAACCCCCTCTCTGTCCAGAGACACCCCCGCTCCCCTTGCACCGGTCATTCGGTAGTTGACGTTGGTATGTTGGCGCGATTCCCCCATTCCCCGCAGTCTGCGTTGTCTGTCGTTGGGGTCCCCGCATAGCTCCACAATCCCATTGGAGGACACGTTTGTTTTTCTTAAGAGCCGCCGGGACCGCCGAGCAGTGCGAATCTCCGAACAATGCCGGGCCCGTATTCTTGATACTATGCATTGTTAGTCGGTGACGATAGCAACAACAAACCAACTTCACAACAAAAAGACAACACGTCTGCTTACCTCTGCCTTGGTGTGGCAGTAGGATCGGAACTCAGGCGTCTGCCCCAGCAGACTGCCACCGAACCAGGGTCCATGCCGCTGGCGCTTGTGCGTAATCACCTGCACCTCGAGCCCGCCGCTCTTGGCGCCGCGGCTGCGCTGTTCACTCGCCCGGATGCGGGCGTCCACCAGCTGCTTGATGTCGCGCTGCAGCCGCCGGCCAAAGTCCTTGTACAGCGTACTGCCGCCCGAGAGCACAATGTTCTTGTAGAGGCCGCGCCGTACATCAATGGGCGACGACTGGATCACGCCGTCGACCACCACCGGCAGCGGCGTCAGGAAGTCCGAGCTGTAAATTTCCGGGTTGAAGAAGATCTCCGGCGCCAGGAACCGCTCGTACCCAACGTCCACCGTCACCTGCCGCCGCCCCGACTGCACGGCGTTGTACTTGGCAAACCGCGATGAGTCCCGGTCGTAGCGCGCAAACTCCTTGACAATGTCCGGGCACACGTAGCAGAACTCCTCCTTGATCTCCTGCGCCGTCTTGAGCGACGAGTCTGGCTCGCCCCGGTCGCGCAGCAGCGACTGCACAAAGTACGTAATGTCGCGGCCGGCAATCGGAATCGACTTGATCGACGACCCGATCACGTAGCCCTCCGCCACTGGAATCACGTGCGTCACACCATCGCCCGAGTCGATAACCGTGCCCGTCAGCGAGCGGTCCTGCACCTTGGACGACGTCCACGATGCCGCCAGTGCCAACACCGCCTGCACCGCAATGTAAAGGCCCGCGCAGTTGAAGGACTCGAAGAAGATCTCGGCCGTGTTTTCGCGGTTCTCGGGCGGGTTGAGGGGCTGCAACCTGTCAGCCATGCGTCCGCCAATCTAACAAAATTCGAGAGCCAAGACTTACTGGCTCCGTTAGTAGGAAGTAGTGGTCCTCGGGCTCAACCCGGAGGTACTTGAAGATGGAGTTCGACCAGAACCGTTCCATGTGATCCTGCCCCGTGTCAGCTCAATGCGATAGCCGGAGCGTCCGCGCATTGCATCGCGGCACCCATTAGGTTTCTTCATGTATGCTCACCCAATTTTCTATTTGTCCATGGCGGATGGGATAGTGCAGTCCGTATCCTAAGGGGCGCGTAGTTAGTTGCTAGTCCTCATCGCATCCACCCGCCACCTCATCCGTACGTCCTGATCGAGCTCATCTTACCCGGACCGGACGCTGCTGATATAGCTTCATCGCCGATAAAGTAGTCGAGATCCTCGGTTCCTCTCTTCGATGACATATGGCCGGACGGGCCGGCGCCACCGGTCAGAAAAGACGGCTTGCTTCCAACTGCCGGCCGGCCACTCCCGGCACCACCACCGCCACCTCCAGCTGCCTTGGTTGCAATTGCTGTCGGGAATACGAAGGAAGGAGAGTCGTTTCCAGCAAACCCTATTTTGATTCGAGACGGACCGTTAGTAATGCCCACGTGTCCAGGCACCGGTGATAGGACGTCGAACATACCAAGCTTCGAGAAACCCGTGCCGCTGAGCGTGAGGGAAAGAAGAAATGTTAGCAATCGGTTACAGAATCATCCTGCTTGATGAAATCCTCGCGCCGTAGCTGCCTCGGGATGGCCCTTCCGACAGGAAGCAACACGGAGCGGACGGTCTCGGTAAAGGAGGCTGGCTGCCAGAAGGGGGTTCCAGGAGAAAGGTATCGCTCACTTGTCCATGACAACGGCCGGAGTCTGGTTCGCCATCTTTGCTGTAAATTAAAAGCTGCCTTATGCAGCTCCTTCGTCGTGTGTGTTGTGAACAGCTCGCCAGCAACGAGTAGGTAAGGTGTCTGGTAACTGGCGGGGGATTGAGAGGGGCCTGGCTCAACTGACGATGCAATTCTAGTCACGTGTCCGTATGTACCGCCCCGATATGTGTTATGCAACAAAGCGGGCCTATGCCGCACCGATCTGTACGGAGTACGCCCTACGGAGCACTGCATCTGTACGGAGTATCTTACAACATTTCTCGCGACGGCATCCGATGAGTTGTTAAACAGGCACTTGCAGAGCGAGAAAAGTAGAAATGAATCTTTGGTCGACAAAGTCACAAAATAGCCTGTGTCCCGTATATGTCCGGTGGACAAGACCCCGGACTTACTGGTTTTCGCTCTATTCTCTGACCAGAGGAAGCAACGATGATGATCGAGGCTGATATCGTCACTGCACAAACGGCTAGCACCTGGTCATTTCTCCTACAGTGAGGGAAGTACCCACACGAGTGAATCGCATGTCTCTGTCTCGTATAAAGCTTGTCCCTTCCCTTCATGGCAGCGGTTTTCCAGGCACCCAAACGGGCTACACAATCTGCTTCGCCATTCCCCCACACTTCCTTGTCTCTTCTGCCTCGTGTCTTCTGCACCCCTTCTGAATCTTAATATCTTCATTCCCTGTATCGTTCATAGTCTTTATCCACACTTTACCGACTAGCTGACCCCGTCCCTCATTATTACTACGCCTGAGACGCAGCGCTGTTTTGCTTAACATATTTTCTACGACCACGCAGACTTTCCTATTCATCATATTACTCTTCTCTCTGTTCTGTACATAATTCTGGCTGTCATACACAACCGGCAAGCCTGAGGCCTTGTGCTCCTGGTTGGTACATCTGAGCTCACTGGAAATACCCCGTTTCATCTACTTCGTCACCTCTCCGTCATTTTTTTTTCAAGGTTGAACCGTCCGACACATCCGAACGCAGAACGGCCAGGTGACGGAGCTCGGTTGGAGACAGCAGCTGCTCAGGGCCCTGAGCACATATATTCCCATGAGCCAACCAACTGGAACGGCGCAGAACAATGGTGGCGCTGTGCCAAGTCTACCTCCAAGGGCGATGCCCACGCCCGCGGAAGCGAACCTTGCTCACAGCGACCCGCCGTCAAGTCCGTTCCCTAGTGTTAGCTCCAGCCCAGAGACTGTTTCTTCACCACCAGGTGCGTCGAATCCTACCGGTGATGATTTGGCCATGCACACGGATACGGACAGATCCGCGGTGTCGTCCTCCAGACCTCCACAACATGATTCTCAGAACTGCATTTCCGCCGGGGATGGCCTAACGGAGCGTATATTTCGTTCCAAGGAAAAATATCCTATGGCTACGATTTTCATTCATGCGGGGGCCGGCTTTCACAGTACAGCAAACGAGCATGTGCACTTGGAGGCATGCAGCGAGTGAGCATTTTTTAGGAACAATTTTCCTTCCTTTTTGTGCATCTCTGTATCATGTCCTTGTCTTCTAGGAACTGATAGGTTTTTAGGGCTGCCCGACTTGCAATGAAATTCCTCAAGGCCGGCGGCACTGCTGTGGATGCTGTCGAGGTTGCCATCAAAAGCCTCGAAGACCGGGAGATCACCAATTCTGGCTATGGAAGCAACCTGACCATTGATGGAGTTGTGGAGGGTGATGCCACCATTGTTGACCATCTCGGTCGCAGTGGCGCCTGCGGAGCAGTTCCGAGTGAGTTGCTGTCCAATGCTATGACGGACTTCCCAGAACTGACATGAGGCTGCACATGCAGTGATCAAAAATCCCATATCGCTCGCCCGACTCATCCTCGACCAGACCAATGTTCCTCTCTCGTTGCGCCGCATCCCACCCAACATTTTAGTCAGTGCGGGTGCACGGCGATTTGCCGAGGAGCACGGAATGCGCACAGTGCCAAACGAGAAGCTTGTGTCGGAAGGGGCGCGGGCTCGCTTCGATCGGTGGCGGCACGAGTTGTATCGAGCCGAAGCAGTGGCTTCTAGCACCCATCGTGTAGCCATTACCGATTCGACACGCCAAGGAAAGAGAGCTCTGGCGGTGGCTAGCACACCTGAATTGCCAGCAAGGTCGGGCCTAAAAACATCTAGCCAGCTACACGGTTCTGAAGGTGTCAACTCGGGAAAGATGCAAGAGCCAAGTTCTGCATCAAGCAAGAACAACACGGCACAGCCACCCACGCTTAGTTCATTGACCACTGGACAAAAGTCTGTCTCTGTCCATTTTGAGGAGGTTTCCGGGCAGCGACACACATCCACGACTGACAGTGCGATATTGCCGTCTCAGACGGCGGCACCGCCCCCGAAACGACTTCGCATGGATACGGACGAGCACTCGGTACGGAAGCGTGGCAGTAAAAGCAGTGGTGACGGTCCCAACGAGAGTCTACCTCCCGACACGAATCCAGGCCTTGGAAAGACGACCGAAGTTGACGCCGACTCTTCAGACAACATCTCGGACACGGTGGGGGCGATCGCAGTCGACTTCCAGGGCAAAATTGCTGCGGGCTCGTCATCTGGCGGGATCGGGATGAAACACAGCGGTCGGATAGGGCCGGCTGCTCTGGTGGGGATCGGCACAGCGGTTCTGCCGGCCAACCCCAAGGACAAGATGGGAACGTCGGTGGCAGCGGTGACCAGCGGGACGGGCGAGCACATGGCTACAACGATGGCGTCACATACCTGCGCAGAGCGGCTCTACTACAACATGCGAGTGGATTCGGGGGGCTCTCCGGTGGCCGAGTACGACGACGATACGCTGATGAAGACGTTTGTGTCGGAGGCATTCATGGACCATCCGGGCGTGAAGAACCAGGTATCGGGAGGTGCAATAGGGGTGATGGCGGTGAAGAAGACATGCAAGGGCGTGTATTTCTATTTCGCGCACAACACAGACTCGTTTGCCCTTGCATCGCTGTCGTCAAACGAAAAGGACCCTCTGGTGGTGATGTCGCGACTGGGGTCTCGAGAAAGTGTTGCGCGGGGCGGGCGCAAGATCAAGAACAACTGAGTGTCGGTTTGACGGGTCTGCAGCGTTCAGCGTTCAGTATTCAGTTGCATGCATTGTGTTATAGCAGATAGATTGGCAGGCGAACCAGCAAGCCTGTCCTGATCCTTACCTAGAACCTAAAACAGCTTGAGAAGCGAATGCAGTGGTACGAGACAAGAGACACGGATGAAGTGAAGTGTATGTGAAGCTGTTTCAATATTCCTATGCCACTGAACCGATAGATCTCAACGCCGTGTATTAGACGATTTCCTCTGCGTGATCGTTTCCAATTTGCAGCAGAAGCAAGCCAAAATGAGCCGATAAATCCAAAATAAAAATACCCACGATATATGGCAGTCGCTCTCCATCTTTGCAAGGTCATGCAGCCGGGGTGCCAGCGGTACTGCCAGTGTCCTCGCGCCCGCCAGGGCCGAGCCTCCGCTTCTTCTTCTTCTTGGGCCGGGGGACGACGGCAGGATGGGCGCCGTAGTTACCGAGACAGAGCTGGGAGCCGCAAGTGAGGCATTCGACGGTCGGGATGTCGGAGGGGGCGGAAGCGGAAGCGGAAGGGTTCTCGGAGCGGGCTGGGACCTCGCAGAAGATGCTGAGACAGACGCTGCAGACGAAGCCGGTGTCGACGACGCGGCGGTGGCAGAAGCAGGCGGCACGAAAGTCGACGGCGTCGGCACTGGGGGCGACGAGAT
Organism: Leptographium lundbergii; assembly: GCA_001455505.1. Lineage (NCBI taxonomy): Eukaryota > Fungi > Ascomycota > Sordariomycetes > Ophiostomatales > Ophiostomataceae > Leptographium > Leptographium lundbergii. The sequence continues at coordinate 69,687 of LDEF01000087.1, forward strand.
GCTGGGCGACGTCGTGGGCGGAGGCGGCATTGAAGGCGAGCATGAGGTAGGCGAGCAGGCCGTGAGGGGCGAGGGGGCGGTTGTGTTCGGCGCCGACGCGAACAAAGGTGCCGCGAGTGATGTAGGCGGCCTGCTGCAGAAAGGTGGCGGCGCCGCGGAGGGCGAGGACATCGATGGCGACGCCGGCGTGGGCAGCAGCAAAGACGGCGTTCATGGTGGCAATGTACTGAGCGGGCGACGAGTCGGACACGGAGATGACGAGGATGCGAGCGTGCAGGCCGACGTCGTCGACGGCGTCGGTCTTTCCGGCACGGCTGTCGGCGTTGCGGGCTGGCGTGCCGGCCTTCTTGGCGTTGCCGGTGGCGGTGCTGCCGGCGAGAACACCGCCTGGTCGCGGCCGAGCACGCTTTCCACCGAAGCCGCCGTCGTGGCCGGCCGAAGCAGCGGCGGCAGCAGCCGGGATCGTCAGGGCGGTCTTGTTGATGTGGGCGAGGGCCAGAGTGAGGGCGCCCGACAGCAGGGTGGTGGTCTCGTCGAGGTCGGCGGCGGCGGTGCTGCTGACGAGGTCGTGGACGGACTGCAGCAGCGTGGTCTCGATCTCGCGGAACTGTGGGAACTTGTTGGCCGAATGGGACTGGGAATGGGAATGGGAATGGCCATCTGGGGCGTCGGCCATGTCGACGTCGAGGTCGGAGGGCGGCTTTTTGTTCGGGCTCTTGGCTGTCGGCGTCGGATACAGCCAGACGGCCCGGTTGCAGTGCGAGGCCACCACGGCCACCCGGTTGGTGCTGCTCAGGGCCAGGTGGGAGTTGACAAAGACGAGGATGTTCGCAACGGCCTTGCTGAGCGGCAGGACGGCGGCGAGGGCGGCCCAGGCCCGCGGGTTGGTGTCCAGCACAATGGTCAGCAGCGAGGGCGTCTCCTCGGACGCGGTGACCTCGTAGTGGGCCGAGGCATCGACGGCGTCCATGGTGAGTGAGGGCGTGAGGTGGGAGGGGGTGAGAAGGAGGATGAGGATGAGGCTGAGTGGTGCGTATTGGTGCTGTGCTTGTCCGATGCTAATGGTCTTCCAAAACGGCACGGGGACACACGCGTGTGTCCCCTATCGGTCCTGTCTGGTCCCCGGGTGGACTTGTTGCAGGGGGGCGGGAGAGCGGCGTCGGTGACAGCACGGTGAACTCGGAGCTTCATCATGTTCACAGACAGAACAGCGTCTTTGGCTTGGCAGAGAAGTCATTACTGTACTCGCATGGAGTGGGTCCAGCTCCGGGCTTATCGATAAGCCACGTGACCGCCCCCACCAGCAAGTCGGTGGTTATGCGGTGTTTTTTGGCGGACGGCGAGACAGTGACGAGGACAGGACAAGCTTTACGGAGGTGGTGGTTGAGAGAGACAATTTGACCTGGTTCCCTACCACGCGCGGGACTTTCCGGGCAGCTGAACTCTCTGGCACAACGACGCGATCGTGGGATTCTCGCAGCAGCAGCAGTCGGACGACCCCTGTTGTTATTCTTATCTACGCTATCAAGAGATGGCAGCGGTGTCGAACGTGGGGACGGGGCCTCTGGCCGGGGCGGCTGGGGCAGCCGGGGCGGCCGGGGCTCTGTCGCGCGACGACCAGACGCTGCTGCTCTTTGCGGGGCTGATGGAGGGCGGCAAGGAGGAGGACGAGACGGTGTCGGACCTGGACCGGCTGAGCAAGCTGCTGGGCGACGACGTGGCGGCGACGGGACAGGGCGAGCGGTCCATCTGCCAGCTGATCGACAGCGACTGCGTCGACACGCTGCTGGGCTACCTAGACATGCGACAGCCGGAGGTGGTGCGGGGGCACGGGACGCTGGCGACGTCGGCATACCTGCGGGCAGCCGGCGAAGATGGCGCGAAGAAGCTGTCGGCCTTTTTCTACGACCGGGTGCGACGGGGAACGTACGACGACTACATTGTGGCGTTCTGCGTGGCGGCGGCGCTGTTCCCGATCGTGCCGGACCTGACGGCGGAGATGTTTCTGAGCGAGGGCTTCCTGCCGAGTCTGGGGCCGTTGATGCGGCGGAAGTGGAAGAGCCGCAAGGTCGAGACGGCCTGTCTGGAGCTGCTCAACGTGGCGTGCATGAATGGGGCGTGCCGGGAGGCGGTGCAAAAGTACTGCGGCGACTGGCTGGAGGAGATTGTGGACCAGGACCCGGACGACGTGGTCAGGGCCATGTTTGCGGCGAACCCGGATCTAGGGTCGGGGTCGGTGTCGATGCGGCGACACTCGCGCCAGGTGCAGAACCTGGCGGCCGTGATTCTGGCCAAGATCAAGGTGAGTGGGGGAGAAGAGGCGGGAGACGAGGAGAGACGGGACGACGATCTGACTGACCTAGTAAGGCGACGATGCCGCTGCAGAAGGCAGGAAACCGAACGGGCGAGCGGGTGCAGCTGGCCAGCACGACGTTGGGGGAGCTGAGCAAGATGTTTGCGAACCTGTTGGTGGAGGGCGGAGAGGAGGATGCGAAGAGGGAGAAGAGGGAGAAGGACAAGAGCGAAAAGGAGGGCGGAAAAGAGGGCGGAAAAGAGGGCGGAAAGGAGCGGCTGGAAGAGACGACGACGGCCACGTCTGCGACAACGTCGGCGGTCGAAGGGCTCGCGTACGCGTCGCTACAGCCACAGGTGAAGGAGGACCTGGCCGGCAACGCAGCCGTGCTGCGGCAGCTGGTGCGGACGTTGCAGACGGCGCCGCCCCGATCGCCACTGACGTACGGCGGCCTCAGCATCCTGGCCAACCTGACGCGGTACCGGCCGACGCAGACGGAGGAGCAGCGGCGGCTGGGCCAGCTCAAGGCGTACGCAGACGCGGCCGGCAAGGACGGCAAGCTGGCGGCCGAGCAGCGCGACCGGCTGGACGACGACGAACACGTGGCCCAACGCTGCCAGCGGGTCTTTGAGGCGGGCGTGATGCCGGTGCTGGTCAGCCACAGCCGGCGAGGCTCGGCCGCGTCGCTGGGGCTGATTGTGGGCATCGTGCAGGCCCTGTCGGTGACCGCGCGGCTGCGAGGCCAGCTGGCACAGCAGGGAGCCGTCCGGCTGCTGATGGATGTGTGGGAGGGGGAGGATGGTATTGCTGAGTCAGCAGCATCTCCAGCATCTCCAGCATCTACTCCAGCAGCCACCACAGCTACGACCACCCCCACCCAACGAATCGCTGCACAGGCCCTCGCCCGCATCCTCATCTCGACGAACCCGGCCCTGGTGTTTGGCGGCACGCGCGGATCGACGCCCATGGCGGCGGCCATCCGACCGCTGGCATCGCTGCTGCGGCGACACGACGACGACGCCGGCCCGACCGACCTGCTGCCGACCTTTGAGGCCCTGATGGCGCTGACGAACCTGGCCTCGACCGCGGATGACGACGTGCGCCGGGCCATCATCCGGACGGCCTGGGCCGACGTCGACGAGCAGCTGCTGGCTCGCAATCCGCTGGTCGCCCGGGCCGCCGCCGAGCTGGTCTGCAACATGGTGCAGGGCGTCGACGGCGTGGCGCTGTACACGGCCGACGACAAGGACGAAGATTTGGTCCGGACGGCGGCCGCCCGCAATCGCCTCAACGTCCTCCTCGCCCTCGCCGACGCCGAGGATGCGCCCACGCGCAGCGCTGCCGGCGGCGCCCTCGCCGGCCTCACCGCCTACGCCGGCGTCGTGCGCGGCGTGCTCGCCCGGCCCCAAGGCGTCGACCGCCTGCTCGGGCTCTGTGCCGCCGCCGAGGCCGAGGACCTGCGCCATCGCGGCGCCGTCGCCGTTTACAACATGGCCGCCGCCGACGGCGAGACCGGCCGCGCCGCCCGCATCGCCCTGCGCGCTGCCCGTGCCGTCGCCATCCTCACCGACTGCGCCAAGGCCAGCCGGCGGCCCGAGGTGGTCGAGGCGGCCGTGTTCGCGCTCAAGGCGGTCGTGGACGGCGACAAGGAGGAGGGCCGGTTGTTGGAGAACAGCACGTGACATGTGAGAATTAGGCAATTGCACTGTTTCAGCGTTTTTTACACTGTATGCACTAAGGAGGAGGTTGCTGGAAAACAGCACGTGACATGTGAGACGTTTTTACTAGCAAACTTTACACTGTATGTACTCCCTAGTCTACATCCACCCGGTTCAGCACGGCAATGCCCTCGACGTGCGCGGTCTGCGGAAAGAAATCAAAGCCGCGCAGGCTCTCGATGGCGTAGCGCGTCCCCTGGGCGACGACGTCGTCCTGGCCGGCCCGCGGCAGGCCCTCGCCGGCAAAGCCATCGACGCGGCCGCGCACGAGCATGCCGACGTCGCGGGCCTGCGTGTGGACGTTGCAGCTGACGTAGACGATGCGGGCGGGCCCATAGGCGAGCAGCTGGCGGAGGAAGGGGGCGTCGCAGCCCTTGCGGGGGGGGTCGAGCACGACGACGGTCTCGTCCGGGGGCGAGGACGTGGCGATGGAGGAGGCGTCGGCGACGGACGCAAACAGCTGCGTGGCATCGGCGGCGATGAAGCGACAGCGGTCGGGCGACAGCTGGTTGAGGGCCGCATTGGCCCGCGCATACGCAATGGACTGCTCGGCAATGTCAATGCCGATGCTGCCGGCCGGCAGCGTCGAGGCCAGGGTGATGGTGAAGAGGCCGGAGCCGGAATAGGCGTCGACGAGGAAGCGGATCGGCTTCCTGCTGTCCCCGGCCTCGCCTGTCGGCGTCGGCGGCAGCACGTTGGCCCGCACATAGGCCGTCAGCGCCGGCAGGATCGAGTTGTTGTTCTGGAAGAAGCTGCCGGCCGGGTTGGTAAAGACGTAGTCGTCCACGTACTCGGTGCTGGTCGCGTTGTTGTCCGTGATGCACGTCTTGATGTCCGTGTGGGCACCGGTCTGCACCCGGATCGCAAGGGGGTCCTGCTCGGCCGCCTCGTCTTCTCCCTCCGCCGTTCCGCCGACCCTCCGGGTGCTCTCGCGCAGCAAAATGGTGGCGCCGCGGGTGTACGAGGCAAAGTCACGTGCCACACGTGCCCGCTCACGTGTCATGCCCGCAGCCACCGCCGCCGTCCCGATCGGACAGTGCTCAATGTCGAGCGTCGTGCGCGGGCCGCCGCCCTTTTGCATGAAGCCAATGTCGGGCACGGCCGGCAGCGTGTGGCCGGCGCGGTTCTTGTGGCGGAAACCCGGCGGGCCGTCAAAGTGCGGCGTCAGCTTCGTCCGGTAGCCGTACTGCAACGGGCTGGCCACCGTGTCCAGCACCGACGGCACAGCCGCCGCCGGCAGACGCGAAAAGTGCCGGTACGCCCGCTCGACCACGCGCCGCTTGATCTGCAGCTGCTCGCCGTAGTCCAGCATCTGGTACTGGCAGCCCGAGCAGCGCCCAAAGTGCCGGCACCGCACCCGCGCCCCGCCGTCGCCGCGCAGCTCGGCCGACGGCCGCACCACCTCGAGAAAGTCTGCCACCGAGTACGACACCTCGTCGGCGCTCCGGGCCGCCGGCAGGTGGCGGTACACCCGCGCCCGCACCACGTCGCCCGGCACCGAGAAGGACACCACGTAGATGCGGCGTCTCTTGGGGCTGGCAGTCGTCGTCGTGCCCTCCTTCTCGCCGTCCCTCCGCCAGACGGCCAGACCGTCGCCTGTCGACGACAGGTCCACCACGTCCAGTTCAATCTCGGTCCCCTTTTCCGGCAGGTCTTCCTCCTCGTCCACAAACGGCGACGTCTCGGTCTCGGTCTCCGCCTCGGTCTCCGCCACCACACCACCGCCGCTCTCCTGCAGCTTCAGCGTCGCCAGCAGCGACTGCACGTCCGCCAGCAATACCTCCTCGGCCGACCCGTCCGTCACCTTCTTCGGCTTGCGGCCCTTGATCTTCTTCTTCGACGTCCGCTGCTCCTTCTGCTGCCGCCCTGCCACAGGACTGCTCGCCGGGTGCGGCCGCTTCCCCAGACTCTGCGTGTCCTTCTCCACCGCTGCTTCTGTCGTCGTCGCCTGCGAGCCCGTCATCTCAGCCATGCTGCCAAACGGCCGGTTCCAGCCTTGTCGAGCTGCCACAACGTGCACTTCGCGCAGAGTCGAGCTCGGACGTCGCCTTGCTGCTGCTGCTGCTGTATAGATCGCTCTCCTGAACACGGCCGTATGCTGCATGAATGCCGAAATCGAGCTTGGCAAGACTTCTCTCGACCTCTGCTGCAAGGACATCCTCAACTTTGACTTTTTACCTTATCCTTATCTTAGTCTCCAGCACAATACCCCACTCGTGATTGGCTGGCTCTGACCCACGTGATGCACGCTAGCGCGACCAATCATACGGCCTCTGCCTCTGACTTACAAGCTACAGGGGCTGTGATAGGAAGCCGCCTTGGAAGTCGTCTTATCGGCGCCAACTGCCGCCATCTCGTATCGCTTCTCTCCGCCATTCGCGATCCCTCCCTCTTTACGTCCTTGTCGAAGCGTGACTGCGTTCTGTTTTGGTCTGTTTCTCTCTTTGCTACGAGGTGGTAGATGCAAGCGTTCTCTGAATAGTCTTTGTATTGCCATGATGCGTGAGTGACCATATCGTCGCCCTGCTCTCCGTTTGCCTTCGTCAAGGATACGTGTTGCTCACTCTTTCCGCCAGGTGTCCCATCAGCCCCCCGGGCCTGGCTTCTCTCGCTTCTGGCTCTCGAGGCACAGCTAGTTTCGGCACTACCGGCACGGCAGCAGCAGCCCCTGCAGAATGACGGCGATGTGGCCAGCTCCAACGGCGCTGTGGCCTGCGAGAGCTCCATCTGCTCCAAGATTGGCATCGACCTGATGCGAAGAGGGGTGCGTTCGTTTCGCTTCTGGCTTTCGCTTCGCCCTTTCTTCCTTGCTGCCCACTGTACTAACTCCCTCAGGGCAACGCTGCCGACGCCATGGTCGGCACCACCCTCTGCGTCGGCGTCATCGGCATGTATCACTCCGGCATCGGCGGCGGTGGCTTCATGCTCGTCCGCAGTCCGGCTGGCGAGTACGAAGTCGTCGACTTCCGCGAGACTGCGCCTGCCGCCGCCCATAAGCACATGTACGACGGCAACAATGTGGGCGCCCTGTTTGGTGGCCTGGCCGTCGCCGTTCCCGGCGAGCTGCGCGGCCTCGAGTACCTGCACCAGAAATACGGCGTGCGTCTTGGTCTTTGATTTCGGAGCGACAAGTCTGTTCTGCTTACTGACAGCCACAGGCTCTCCCATGGGAGGTTGTCGCCACGCCGGCCGTCCACGTCGCCCGAGATGGCTTCCCCGTGTCCGAGGATCTGGTCAAGTTCATGACCTACAACCCCGATACCATCCGGCTTCTGGTCGAGGATCCCGTCTGGGCCCAGGACTTTGCGCCCAACGGCACGCTGCTGCAGCTCGGCGACACCATCACGCGCAAGCGCTATGCTGAGTAAGCATATTCAGAGACGTCTCTGTCGATGTGGATGCTGACCTAAGCAGTACCCTAGAGCAGGTAGCGAAGCACGGGGCGGGAGTGTTTTACAACGGGACGATTGGTACGTGTGGTCTGTGTCTGTGTCTGTCCCAGTTTTCTCACTGACCATCAGCCGAGTCCATGGTCCGGGCCATCCAGGCGAGCAACGGGACGGCCACGCTGGCCGACTTTGCCGGCTACACGGCCATTGTGCGGGCTGCCGTGCAGGGCCAGTACCGCGGCCGCCGGCTGTTTGCCACGGGCGCGCCCTCGTCGGGCGCCGTGACGCTGTCGGTCCTGCAGACGCTGGACGAGTATCCACGGCCGGACGCGGCCGACGCGGCCGACGCCGACGCCGACACGAACGTGACGACGCACCGGTTCGACGAGGCGCTGCGCTTTGGCTACGGCGCGCGCACACACCTGGGCGACCCGGCCTACGTCACGGGCGCGGCCGCGTACGAGGCGGCCATGCTGACGGCCGCGCACGCAGCCGCGACGCAGCGGCAGATCCGCGACGACCGCACACTGCCGGTGACGGCGTACAACCCGGCAGGCTCGTTTGCGGCGCTGAGTCACGGGACCAGTCACGTGTCGACGGCAGACCGCAGCGGCCTCGCCGTCAGCAGCACCACCACGATCAACACCATCTTCGGGTCCCGGCTCATGGACGCGGCCTCGGGCGTGATCCTGAACAACGAGATGTGCGACTTCTCGATCCCGGGCGCCCGCGACGCCTTTGGCTATCCGCCCAGCCCCGGTAACTATGCCAGCGCCGGCAAGCGCCCCCTCAGCTCGACCACCCCCCTCATGGCCGAGGAGTGGGACCCGGCCGCCGCCGCTTGGCGCCTCGCCCTCGTCACCGGCGCCGCCGGCGGCAGCCGCATCATCTCGGCCACCGCCCAGGTCGTCTGGCACGTCCTCGAACACGGCCTCGACATCGCCGCCGCCCTCGCCATGCCGCGCCTCCACGACCAGCTCGCGCCCAACCAGGTCGTGTTCGAGGCCGCCTATGACAACCGCACCGTGGCCGCCCTCGCCGCCCGCGGCCACCACGTCGCCTGGACCGCCGAGTACGCCAGCGCCGCCCAGGGCATCCAGATCCGGGCAGGCGGCCGGTTCGACGCCGCCGGCGAGCCGCGCCAAAAAAACAGCGGCGGCGAGGTGTTTTAGAGTGGTTGTTCACGTGATTTAGCGTCTTAGACTTAATTGTTCGATTGACCTGCTCTCGAAATCTGGGTATCCATGACGTCTATGAAAGAAAACGAGCAGACGGAATAGGGAATGTGCACCATATACGCAGAAATAGGAAGACATACCCTCGGCTCCCTTCCGCATCCTAGCGCTTCCCAACCTTCCTGACGCTTCCTGATGCTTTCCCAACTTCCTCAGCCCTTCCACCCCCTCACTCCCGCGTCAGCGCCACCAGCCGCTCCATCTGGGCCACCCAGCGCCGCGCAAACTCCTCCTCCGTGAACCGCTTGGCCGACCGGCGCGCACGCTCCCGCCAGGCCAACGGGTCGGGCAGCGAGATGGCCTGTGCGTAGGCGTCGGCAAACTCGTCGGCCGTCGTGGCGTGGAAGCCTGTTGGCAGCCCGTCAATGGGCGTGACAATGTCCAGCTTGGGGCCGCCGCTGTCGTGCACGACGGCCACGAGGCCGGCCGCCTGGTACTCAACGACGCCGATGCCAAAGTGCTCGTTCCACATGCCGTTGACGCCGACCGACGCGCGGCGCAGCCAGCGGAGGATTGCGGGCCAGGGCGCGTCCAGGTGGAACTCGACGGCGTCGCGGATCTGCAGCTCGTTGGCCAGCAGCCGGAGCAGGTACACCCGCTTGGAGTCGTGGTCGTCGCGCACGCTGCCGACGAGGACGAGCTTCGGCTTGTCCGTCGGTGCTGCTGCCGCGTTCTCGTCCTCCCACCTGCGCAGAAACTTGGCAAACGCCTTGAGGATGAGCGAGTGGTTCTTTTCCGGCCGGAACTGCGCAATGTACAGCAGCACCTTTTCGCGGCCGGCCTCGCTCGCCGCCGACACGTCGACTTCCTGCTCCAGCTCGCTGACGGCCACCGGCGGATACACCACCGCAATGTCCTTGCCGCCCGACGCCACATCCCGTCGCCGTGTCTGCCGCAGCGGTCCCCACAGCTTCTGGATGTGCGCCTGGGTCCAGGTCGAGTTGGTCATGACCACGTCAATCGATGCGCCCACGGACGCGTACAGCCACGCAAACGCCTGCCAGTAGAGCCGCTTGGCCGTGCCGCGAGCCCCCACGCCCTGGCCGGCATTCACGCCCTGGCCACCGACCGCTGACGCCGGATTGAGCGACTCCAGCATGTCGGTCGAGATGGTCGGGTAGTGCACGTACGCGCCCGTCGGCACGCTGCCAAACAGAAACTTGGAGAAGCCGAGCGCGAACGCGTAGCCCATCGTGTCGACAAACACGTCCGGCACCAGCAGCGAGAAGGCGTCCCAGGCCAGGATGATGGACCCAAACGACTGTCCGGCCAGCGTGAAGTGCGGCCACGTCGATGCCAGCACCCAGCGTCGTGTGTTGAGGTAGAGGAACGTCACGGTCGGCGCGTGGATGTGGATGTTGAAGCGGTCCTGCCCAGAGATTGTCAGTCGCCGTCGCCGTGCTGCCACATGCTGCCACATCTGCCTTTATCCCTTACCTGCACCCGTCTGAGGATGGCGTCCTTGGGGGCGTCGTGGTCGCCCGTGTAGACCACGCACTTGGCCTTGGGCCAGCGCTGCTGTGTCGCCCGGATCGCTGCCCACAACACTCTCTCGCCACCTCCGCCGGCATTGCAGAAGGGGTGGAAGAAGCCGATAATTCCCTCCCATTGCTGCTCGCCCTTGTCGTCGCTCGCTGCCGAACCCGCCGAGGCCTCGACGTTCTCCCAGTCCGAATCGCTGCCGCCGCCGTCCGTCTTCTTGCTCACCTTGTTCTTCCTCTCATCCTGGAAGAACAGCTCTTCCGCTGCCATGACTCGGAGCAGCCGCTGTCGCCGGCCATCCGTCTTCTGTCGCACATACCACCCCACCACCGACCCGGTGAGGCGCCATAGCCGTGGCACCAGCAGGATGGCCGCAAGCAGTGCCGTGACGAGGGCCGTGCCGACTTGGGCGGCGCTATGGCCGTCGCCAGAGCAAGCTCCAGGGCCGGACGAGCTGCACTGTCCGTCCATTGGGCTTTGGAGGAGAAATGTGTGTGGCGTCTGGAAGGCCTGTGTTTGTATGCATGTGTTGTGAAAAACGAACGAAAAGGGCCAAAGGGCCTTGTCTCTATAAAGGGCGCCCGGCAGTAGGTCGGTTATATTTGTGGTTGGAAGCCTTGATGGTCGTGGGATGCTTCCATTACCACCAAGTTGGGGATTGGACCACAAGCTTGCAGGGGCAGCGCCAGAAAATAGATGACACGAGGCACCTTTCGATTCAGCTGGGTTTAGCGGCCACGGCCCAGGCACTAGTACCTGTGGGGTGCGCCTTCCCTTTGCGGCCATACCGCCATGCTTCCATGCTTCCGGCTCTATCACGTGTCGAGATTGCCATTTCCCATTTCTTACTTCTCCTTCCTCGTCTACGTCGTATGCACTTCTGCTCCCCCACCCTCTCAGCTGACTGAGCTATAATTATACACATGTATCGTGACACGACTGCACGTCTGCTCGTACCGAGCGATGGGCTGCTTTCCCATATCTGGCTGCCTGACACCTGAGCTGTCCAATATGCTGCCGGGCCAATACACATGGCCTGATCCACCACCAGCCCAAACGAGTGCTTGTACGGAGTCGTATGTGGTCGCAGTGACGGCCCAGCTGGACGAACCCCATCACAACCCATCGTCATGGCCCGCAGGGTGTACAAGCCACGCGCCGGCCGGTCTCGCCTGCACGACGAAGCAGTGCTCGCCTCGAGCTTGTCGCTGACGTCACGACCAATCCATCTGGAGACCGAATCTCTGTACAACCAGGACCAGGTGTCGACCGAAGGACGTGCGGGTAAGCAAGATGCCACAGTACCAAGTCCTTTGTCAAGCAGACACTAACATGCATCTCGGCCCAGTATCAAGGCGAAGCGAGCGACTGCAGGCACGACGTCGACCCTTGGTCGACACCTCCGACTCTCGCAGCGCTACAGCGGTACCGCGCTTCACCGCCAAGTCTCCCCTGCGTGGCGTGTCTTCTCTGGCCCTGCCAGTGCGCGTCAGTCTGACGGAGAGCAACCTGAGACGATTCGATGCCATGACCGGGCCCAGAAGACCACCAGGGGGCGAATGGCACCTCGCTGCCGCACAAACAGCCCAGTCGAGGCAGTCTGACCCGGCCACCCCGTCGACGAGCAGGTTTGGCCACCAGGCCAAGAGCAACGGCGTGCTGGACCGGGTCCACTCCCAGCCTCCTGCCAACCTCGACAGCCTGCGCGAGCAGCTCAACAGGACCCGGCAGACCGCGTCGCCGACCGTGTCGCAGTACGAGGCCTACGTCTATGCCGTCGAGACCGCGCCCAACGAGGCCACCGTCGTGCACGAGACCGCACGCCTGCTCAAGGACTACGACGACCGCGGCTACCGCAAGGTGTTTGGCCAGGCCTTCACGGCCTTTCCCGCCCATGTCGGCTTCAACGACAGCCTACCAGCCCCGCAGCCCGACTTGGTAGAGGGCCTCCAGTTGGACGAGTTTCGCCCGTTTCCCGCCCAGGATGTTCTCGACGGAGCGGCCGTCCTCTTCCGCGACCGGCCCTACTCCATCACGCTGCCGCACTTGGCCGGCGAGTGGAAGGGCCCCGACAAGGACATGCGGCAGGCCAGGACCCAGAGCGCCTATGACGGGGCCGCCCTCGTCTACGGCCGAAACCAGGCACTCGCCTTTCTGCAGGCCCGCGACCCTGCCGGCCAGGCGACCGTCTGCACCTTTAGCACCGACGGCACCAACATCAACTTCAACTCCCACTATGCCGCCCCGTGCTCGGCCAGACCGCTGCCGGCCGGCCAGACCACCGAGTACCACCAATACCCCATCGTCTCGACCAACCTGACCAACTCGTTTGGCGAGTTCAAGCGCGGCCGGCGACAGCTACGGAACATGCAGGACGGCGCTCGCAAGGCGTCGTATGCACTGCGGGATCGCCTCAGACAGCATGGAGTGGCGAATGCCGAGTCGGGCGACGGGTTCGAGACTGAGCCTGTGGCCACCTCTTCGACGTCCAAACACGGCAGGGGACGGAGACGGGGCCGTTCGGCGGCAGAAGCGAGATCCCAACGCACGTCAGATCGCTCGACCAAAAGGGGACGGTCAAGACGGAAACACCAATAGAAGAGAGACGATGCAGGCAACACAATCAGACAGTCGCCACGACTGTCCAATTGGCCGTTGCTGTCTCCCGTCTTTACCGAATCAAAGCGCAGATCCACCAGAAAGAGGGTACGCTTGCCGTTTGAGTCGTCGATCCCGGTCACAAGCTCCACTACTTTGCATCCGTGCCCACGATTCGGCCGGGGGGAGGTGTCGTCGGCCTCGTCGCCGCCGTCATTAACATCGTACTCCTCAATGTCGTCATCCACATCGCTCTGATCTCCCGAATGAGACGGTAACCCCACCCACCCCTACAGATCTCAACGCCCTTTGATGGTAGTCAAAGAGGGAGGTGGTGCACGAGCGAAAGACGCCATCATACTCTGTGAGAAGTGCACCTCTCAATCCAACAAGCTCCTCCGACGTTGACGCGTACGAGACGAGTTTGGGTCTGTCTTCATTCGGGCTGAACCCGCAGCGTCGCTGCCGCCGAGGTGTGCTGGCGCCATTCGGATACTCCTTCAACACAATCAAACTGGTTCTGGGCCAGAAGAGCAGTAACTTGGACGAGTTTCAGGCAGGACATCCTACGCCGTGTTTTCGCTATAGGTCCAGTTTCCAAAACTGGATTGATTCTGGCATTCGATACTCAGTAAATGCGTTCTGAATTGCTCGCCGACTATGGACATTGTGGTTTACTTGTCTTATTTGTTAGCTCGTTTGTACTCCGTGAAGTATGCTGTATCTTACATAGTAATGCCCAAGTAACTTAGTTTGAGCCAGCTGGGATATTTCAGCCCCTCTTCTCTTTAACTGTCTTACCTTACTCCGTACATGCCTTTCGTTCTCATGTGTTAGTGTGAGAGAAGCGCAGCTTAGGCGTAGGGTTTACAAATATGAGGAACGGGAGGCGGAATTGGGTTAGGTGTGAGTAGATCTGTGTGTTGTGAGACCCCGTACTCCGTAAGATAAGATAAGATACAAAGGAAGAAATAGATAGATACTCCTGTGGCTTCTACTCAGTGCAC
>LDEF01000088.1:0-68250 GCA_001455505.1 Leptographium lundbergii
CAGCGACTTGTCACTCCATCGAAGGTCCTTATACTGTCTTTGGATAGTCCACAGGTGTATAATAATAATAATAATAACTAGTTATTAGTAAAGGCTTCAACTTTGCGAACGTTCATGGCTGTGAAGACTGCCGTTATTTCTTCGTTAGTCTCGTAAGTCCTTGTTTGATTGTTTTGCTACTGACAAAATGTATACAAGAATATAAAACTGCGCCATACCCTTCCATCTCTCTTCTTGTTCTGCTCTTCCTTGTCTCCTTAACGAATTTTATTTAAAGTCCTTTACCCCTTCGAATGAACTTAGTAAACAGGAGAGATATTCATAAAAATAAATCTAGGAATAACACTGCGGTTGCGACGAAGTCAAGTGAAGAAACCTCTCAACGTATAGGCTGGCTTTAGGAACAATCCGTCTGTGGACCGCCGGCAGACTCGATGGCACGTCCAACACAGTTACCGATGATAAGAGGCAGATGAAACTTGGCATAGTACAGTGCATTGTCCTGCTGAATCCAGTGCCAGTCGGTCATCGCGCCGCAGCCCTTCGCCTCACTTTGAAGCTCGTCGCCGTTTGTGGTCCATGCAATGTTATGGATGTAGAAGGCGTCGTACGCGAGTTTCCATCTGCGAACTGTTAGTGAGGAGGCCTGGTTGCTATTGGTATTTTCTGCGCCGAAACAGACTGACGTACGATTTCTTGCAGGTTAGCGATGGCAAAGCACTAGTCGTAGTACTGGGGGCAGTGCTGCTTGTGGGGGTAGTGGACGTAGGGGTGGTGGATGTGGACGCCGGTGTCGTAGACGCTATAGAAGCTGTAGACGCTGTAGTCGGCGTGCAGTTAGAGACCGTTGTACAAGTCTCGGCCCAACCAATCAAGGTACAGGCACGGCAGTTCTTGGTTGTGTAGTACTTTTGCGTAGAGATGCTGGCGGCCGACGTAGGCAGAGCAGTGAAGTCGCACGAACGGCCAAGAGAGGCGGTATTTACAGTGACGGGATATGTTCTGCTGTCGGGGCAGACGCAGTAGTCCGTGTTTACACCTTGGTCCGGGTCTTGCCCGACGTAACTGCAACTGATGACGGACGGAGACGGAGAGGGAGAAGACGTGGTAGCGAACGAGGTGGTGCCCAGTAGAGATGATAATTGTGGGGCAGCTGTGGACGAGGCGAGCGAAGAGAACGAGGACACGGCTGACTGGGACAAGGACTGCCTTGACAGTGTCGAGGTGAAGAAGGAAGATGACAAGTATGATGATGGAGCAGCCGATGTCCAGTTTTCCGTTGTGGTCACACTGCCAAAGATGGATCCAGAAGTAGAGACAGCACTAGAGACCGAGGCAGACGTGCTCTGGTTGCCAACTGTGCAGTAAGCTGTGGTGTCGTCTCGCTTGTTCGCCGCATTGTTGGTAACAGGAACGTCTTTGTAGCCGACTACTACTGGACCGGCCCAGACGCGGTAGCGGCGGTACTGCTGACCCTCGGGGGTGAGGAACTGATTCGGGTCCATCTCCACAACCACCTTCCCAATCGGGTCATTTGGCGTCTTGGCCAATTTCTGATTTCGTACGTATTGTATGATGTGTCCCAACGGTGCCCTTTCCTTCGCGACTAGCGACTCCACTAGACCGTACACATCTGTGCCCAGTTTATACACTCGATCCCCGTATGCGAGTTCCCCGGGTCTCTTGAGGGGAGAGAAGACGTAAATTTCGCAATCGTTCAGTTCGCCGTTATTCAGAGAGCTGATGCTGTTCGCGATTTCCTTCTCGTAGCCGCCAAGTGGGATACCGTCCTGGATGTACGTGAACCCATCTCGAAGTGCGTCGATGGTTAGCTTGGTAAAGTCTGCATCGTTAGTTCTGAAGACGGGCTCCCAGATGTGTGAGAGGTAGATGCCCTTGCTGGACACCAGAAGAATCGCTGTGCAGCCATAGAGAGGCATGATGCCATACAGATGCTTGGTTGCACTCCAATCGTGCCACTCGCCCGACGTGATCGATTCAATCGAGGCCCAGGTAATTTTTCCCTCATCAGACGTGGGTGTAGGACCGGACTGGGGATATAGGGCGTCGTTCAGCAGGTCTGCCAGGTACTGCGAAGGCTGTGGCACCACGCTGGACAGGGCACGTTTCACCACATTGGGTGATCGGCGCCGTTTATTGGCGATAGGAACGTGCGTTATCCCAGCGGCCGCCGTGTTGAAGACAAAGGTGGGAGAGGCAGTGATTACGCTAGTAGTGAGTGCGTCGCAGGCCACGGGGTTCTCCTTGCTGCTCGAGCTCACGGCCGCTGAGGCAGGGGCCTTGAAATATCGGCATGCTGTACCGCAGTTGTTGATATCACATAAATACTCAGACGAGGAAGATTCCATCGAGGATATGGTTGTGGTTGTCGCACTGAATGAACAGCCCGGCACTGTGGCCGTGGTTGTCGTCGAGAGACACGTCGTAGTCGAAACAACAGAGCCTGTCACAGATATCATGGTAGCCTGGCACATTACCGTTACCTCGACGGCCGTAGCCTCCGAGCACGAGGACGAGGACGACAAGGACGATGAGGACGATGAGGATGGAGAGGATGAGGTCGGGGAACTTGCTGATCTCGTGGACTTTTTGTCGTCTTCTTCGTCGTCGAGATCGTTGGTCTCCGTCTCGATGGTGCTCATCGTGTCTGTTGCGGCATCAATGTCAACATTCGTGACATCCTTCGCGAGGGTGTTCAAGTCTTTAGCGATGCAGCTCAGTGTGCCCAAAAGGCTGCCGAGAAGACTTCTCCGCCGCTTCGAGTCGCAAGAGTCTATTGTACCGCCGAGGGATTTTACCAATGCCGTGACGCTGTTCTCGACGTCCTGGACTTTGTCGGTTGTCTTATCCTTCAACGGGCCGGTATCCTGTGACCACGAAAGAACGACAGGTAACAGGCTGAGGATCTGGGACGACACCGAGGACACGCTACTCTGCTGAGCGGTGCCGACAAGAACGGAGGACGGCGCAGGTGTGATTGATGCGGAAGACGATTGTACACTGGAGCCGAGACTGGAGGCCCTGAGACTCGAGGTTCCAAAACCGGCACTGACCGGCGAACTGCTGCTGCCTGGAACAGACGATGCTGGCTGGCTGGGAACATAGCTCGAGGATACCGGCCGTGCGGGAGCAGTCGAGTTGGACAGCGCAACCGACGAAGACGAGAACGAGCTAGACACAAATGAGGTGTCGGAGGAAGCAAGGACACTGGAAGAGATCGAGGAACCCGCCGTGGCGAGCGGAACGCCGCTGGTGCTACCGAGAAGGCCAGACCGAGAAGATACCGTGGCGTACGAGTTTACGTCAGAGCTGGAGCTGGCCACAGAGCTTCGGCTGACATTCCAGTTGTAGCTGTGCTGCAGAGATGTCTGTGTAGGGATGCTAACGCAGAAAGGGTGGTGTTAGTAGATAGCCGGCGCGGGTGATCAAAAAGACAAGGTGGACGGAGAGAAAGGCCGAACAAGAAAGCATTACATGGATGCGGAGCAGACTGGCAGTAGGGGAGACAACGTCGCTAGGGCAAGAAGACAGAACAAGGTCCCGCCCAGTCCTATTTGCCCAATGTCAGTTGTCATGGTGAAGACAAAGACAGCCACCATTTCGGTAATGGCGGATGCTGAGAGCGTGTAGATAGAGACAGGAAAGGCTAGTAAGCCGGAAAACACAAGAGGGATAACGGAGATGCAAGAAGCTCTCAGCAGAATGAATAGCAGAATGGACAGCAGAAACTATCAAAGGCTCACATAGCAAGAACGTCTGTTCTTATATTTCGTTTCATAAGAAACAATATTTGTATGCAGTCATCCTAATCCTACATTCACATCTGTCTAGGACCACCCCCTCCCCACGTTTCCCAAAAGACTGGGGTGGCTTGGTTCCTGCATCCTTCTCCTTTGTATTTCGTCCCGTCTCATTTCTTTCGGCCGAGCCATGAGCCCATTGTGCCAACAATGTTGCTAGCTTTTGCCAACAATCCTCGGGCTTTCCAGTCCCGTAAAAGCTTCTTCATCTCTTCGGAGCCATGTCTCTCGGCCAGGTCGTACGCATTGCCAAACCATTCATCCCGAGACTCCAGTGTAGGGTCTGCACCGTGGTTGAGTAACCAACGGGTGCGTTCTACCGCCCCAGCCGAGACCGCGTAGACAATAGGGTAATCCTGCGTGATAAGACGCGTCTGTTCTTTCTTGTTGACGTCTGCGCCTGCAGCCACCAGAATCTCCATCACCGGAATTCTGTTCTCGTCAAACGACTTGCTCGGTCGTACAGGGGGGTTATCGAAGCTCTGGTCATCTGGACACGCGCCACAGGCGTTGTGTAGCGGGTTTCCGTTGTCAATCTTGGCCCCGGCTGCAAGGAGCAGCTGGACCGCCTCCACGGTGCCCCTACAGGCAGCCTCCTCTAGTGCGCGGCAAGAATGAATGTCAGGCCCGCCATGCAAGCTTTCAAACGACCGCTGCAAACCTAGATTAGGATTGGCACCGTAAGCCAAAAACAACCGCAGCATAGGCAAGTTTGTAACATAGCTATCGAGCAAGACGTTGCCGTAATCGCTCGATGTGTTAGGGCTCCAGCCATGGTCAAAAAGCAGCTTGAACAAGGCAAGTCTGCTTTCCTCATGCTTATTGCGCGCGATAACGTTGCCTATACGTCGACTAAACGGTGCGCCGCTGTCAAGTAAAAGCTGCGCAGCGTCGACGTTTCCTGCGCGAAGCGCTAATACCAAGCCCCAATGTAGCAGCCCTGGGCTGTATTTGTGAGCGGCCAGCATCTCCTGCAGGCCGGTAATGGCTTTGCTTTCGCAGGCTAGCACAAAGGTGGAGTCATCGCCAGAACGAAGCAACTCGACCTCATCTGGCTCTGTGACGGGCAAATTAAAAGGGATGTCCTCGAGACGTAGGAAGGGCTTCGACTGGCCAGTAGCCAGGTCTGTGGTGCTTGGCGGCATCTAGGTAAAACAAATTAGAGTTTTATATCTTTCGGAGTTCCCTTGGCCACGCGTCGTGGCTTATGCTTACGCCGTAGGGCAGTAATTTCCTTTTATGTACGGAGTAGGTAGTGCTGGAAAGGAAGGGTTACGAGGTGAACAGATTCTGAGAGAGGAAGTGCATACGGAGTGCTACAACCAAAGAGGGGACAGGACCCATATTTAACATTGTTAAAGATCGTTGTAAGATACTACGCAGTAGACTGCATACTTTCACCACTCGCACTAAATCCTGCGGATCAGTCACGTACAACCCCTGGCTTAGGCTATAGTATTCCGTAGAAGGATCGATCCTGAAACGTGTCTGCTGTATAGTCCCGTCTGTTCTTTTTGTTGCTGCAAAATGCTTGTCTCAAACAAAAACAAGATATGCACACGTGTACGAGCGACCGGATCTTCGAGTGATTCGTCCAGTCGTGGCAACCTTGTACCCATAATATCCGCAGTCGGCCGTTGGCACTAGCTGTATACTGACTAAATACAATCTACTGATAGGCCGAATTCAGTTATGTATCTGTACTTCCTTCGATTACTTCAAAAGGCGATTCGCATCAAGAGTACATGTTATTCATGTATGGTAACCTGGACTACAGACGCCCCCGAAGTTTAGTTTTAAGAATTCTTCATTGGCATCTTACTATCCAGTGAATCGACCGCTTTCTGCGAAAGCCGAGTCATTTATTCACATTCTGTTGTAGTATAGTGTAGGGCATCCGTTGCACCCCCCTGTCAGGTCGATCGGCCTTACTAAAATCACGCACTTTAAGCAACTTACTCTCCGTATATGTCTCTTTTCTTGGTGGCTTCTAGAACTGGTCGTCGCGTGGTTACTCCGAAGAAGCCACGAGGTTGCTTGCCGTCCCGTCTGCAACAACTCCGTAATGTAACGGCGGGTCCGAGCTGTCTATGTAAGTACAAACTAAGCCACATAAGGAAACGAATCTGGTGCAAATATTACAGATACGATTTGGCAGATGGCGGCGCTAAAGAAAACGAACGTGGGCCTGTATTTTAGTGAGAGTTTAGACGGAGTACTAAAAGTTATTACTATTCTTGGTCCACACCAAATCCAGCCAGAGGGTCTTAAATTTAAACTCTCCAGGATGCTAAACCCCCCAAGATTAGACATTGAACCAAGATATCACAGCAGACACCATACGCCATGAGAAATCCTCTAGCGAGTAAACTAGCTAGAGCCCTGGCGGCTATCGACGACGCAAATCTTTGCTTCCCTGACAATGAGCTCCTGAAGAGTTTTGTGCAAGACGCGATAGATACCCCTGCGGCCGCTCGCTATCTACTGCACTGAGGCTTCGACGACAAGACCGGCCTTGATCTGCAACTACCGCTGCCGGATTGGAAAAGTATCGATTGCCATTTATATGCATCTTTTGATTTCGAGACACCTTTACGAGAAATAAGAGGAATGGGACTGGCCGAGAAAAGTCACCACCGATGTTGCGCCCTGTCCGGCCATTGATGTGTGTATCGTAACTAAAACATCCTAAACATAAAAGTTTAAGGTGACCGCATCTTCGGAAGCCGCCTTAGTTGTACTAGACTGCCAAACCGATTCGGCGCTGAAAATCACTATTGGCGAACAACTCCCAGAGGCCCTTATATCCATCACAATCATACCCATGCTATATCGGCGATACCCTCAGATCTAGCTGATCAGGAATGCGCCAGTTGTAGTAGTTTTTATGTGTGCACATCCAAGTCTTCATAACTTCAAATTCGCCTGGCTGCTTCCACTTCTCCTCAGGGTCCACTCTCTGCAAGATAGACCATAAAAACACGGCAACATGTTGGTGGCCTAACAGCCGCGCGTGCCTAATGGCGTTGCGTCCGGACGTGTTTGCTCCGAGCAAAGACAAAAGCTGCGTGTATATACTGTATTCACTAATAGGAGCCCGAAGCTCCACTGGACGCCTATCTTGACAGTCCGGTGTCGAGATCGGCCGGTTTTCATCGTTTTCTTCATCCGGCTCTTCACCCCCGCCACTGCCATCACTTCCATCCACAGCAGCAGGACTATACAAGTGCGAGTCACCGCAGATGAAGCGCCAAGTTGTGCCTACTACCGCATTGTTGCCTGTCTGCACTGCTGCATACAAGATCGTATTCCCTTTGTAATCCGGATGTGTGACAAGACTTGCATACGCCAATCGACCTAAAAGATACTTGACATCTCTCACAAAGAAATTGCGCACGTCTCGTATAGCTGCAATGTTAGAGGCCGCAGCAGCAGTGTGCAGTAACGATGCGCCCGTGGTTGGGTCAATAGTAACATTTGGGGCGAATAGCATTTTGTTTCACGTGGGATGCGATATGAACTGATTTGAAGAAGAGCATCCTCGATAGCTTCTCTGATGATGCGGTGCGAAACATTTCGTGTAGCCTTTATATTTCATCGTCCGTCATTTCACCGTATTTACCGGGCGTCTTGGGAAGCATCCTATATTAGGCAGGGCATCTCCGGTGAACGTGTTTCTTTTTTTCTTCTGGGGGCGTCCATATGGAAAACTTTGTAGGGTTTTATGCAGGCTACCGCAGGGTTGTAAGTGGAAGTGGGAGGATAGTACTCCGTAGATGCTTAATTATTGAAGGATGCGTTTCAATAAGGCGAACAAATTTAGGATAGTTCGATAGTATATAAGTTTTAGGCTAGAATTTCAAGATGTACGGAGTACGGAGTATTTACCCCCGAATCGTTCGCCTAGGTTTCTGCCACTTACGTCATATTACAGATACTCTATAACACATGACTGGCTGCTTAACCAGAGCGAGTAATCCTGACCGGTCTATCCTTACAACGTAGCCAATCACCCGTGTTATCGTGCTTACTCCGACAGCCTGGAGGCCTTCCTGCAGCGCTGCAAGCTGTTAGAAGCAGCCGAAGATGAAGTGCTGCGACGACTGTGGCTCGTATCCGTCTGGCGCACGCCC
This sequence comes from Leptographium lundbergii, assembly GCA_001455505.1. Classification (NCBI taxonomy): domain Eukaryota; kingdom Fungi; phylum Ascomycota; class Sordariomycetes; order Ophiostomatales; family Ophiostomataceae; genus Leptographium; species Leptographium lundbergii. The sequence goes on from LDEF01000088.1 coordinate 7,955, forward strand.
TGGTGCAACGCCTCCTCCTTTCACCTGTCCCCGCCGCAGGCCCAAGAGCCGATCTACGATGGTTCCATCTTGGGCCGTCTGGGCCTGGCCGGCCTGGCCGCCCTGCCAAATGAGGCCATGCTGATGATCCAGGAGCACTCGGCCGAGAGCCCACTATGGCGCCTAAACACAGCCGCCGGCCTCTCCCAGCTTCTTCTGTCCCGCCTAGACGAGGAACAGGAGAAGGACCAGTATGTTCTGCTGACTAAGCTCATATCATGGGAGCGGGGACATTTGCCGGTGATGGTCGAGGAGGGTGACAAGGCGGGCGAGAAGTCGGCGCCCCAGTCGCCCATTTTCCGCTTCGCAATCGACGTTGACGGCATCCGCAAGATTCAGCGTCTGGCGGAGCAGCCGGCGGCTGGCAGCGGCCCGAAGACGGCCGAGCTGGCGTTTGGCCTCTGGCACAAGGAGAGACAGCTGTCGGGGGCGACGTTGCTCTTCCGCCTCGGCCAGGCACGGCTGCAGCTGCCGTCGTGTCCAGACAGCGTGGCCGTACTGCGGGTGTAAGACCCGCCGACGCCGCCGCCGCTGGGCGACGGCCTGTTTGAGTACTTTGCGGGTGCCGTGACGCAGGCGATGCTTCTTACGGCCTCTACCCTCACCAGCGCCCACGGACTGACCTTTTTCTCCTCCCTAGGCATGCTGCGGGCGATGCACGTCCACACGGCTGCGCGGCCCGAGTCGAGCTGCAGCGACCCGCTGACATCGCACTACCTGCCGCTGGCTGGGGGGGCCGACCACATTGTCGATCTCGGAGTCCGTGGCGAGAGCCAAGGCACGTTCCAACGGAACACCTTGGCGGCGCTGGTGCACGCGACTCGCCGGCGACGTTCTCCTAGGCGAGCCCTTTTTCGACGCCAACGTCGACGTCGTGCTGGCCGAGGCCGCCACCTCGGCGCCGCCGTCGATGATCGTGCTGGCCCACGATCGCACCGGGATCGTCACCGCAGTCGGCGCCTATGCTGGCAGCGGGCCCCAGAGGCCGCCGAAGAGGCCCCGCGTCGACGACCGCCGCCTGTTTGCCAACATATTCCCCTGTTCACCCGACAACGACGATAACGACATCCGGCTCGGGTTCGGCAGCTTGTCCAAGGCGCCGCTCGCGGCCGTCGTCCGCGCCGAGATCTTTTACGACCCGGCCTCCCAGTATTCCCGCGGCGCTGTCTTTACGTACGTCAACGGCGGCCAGCGCTGCCTCGGCGAGTGTCGCGTTGGCGTCGTGCCGTCGCGCATCTGCCACGCGCCCGCCTACGTCTGCTACTCGCCCTCGAACGAGGATAAGAGCGAGGAGGATGAATGCGAGGAGGTCCTGCTCGAGGCAACCACCGAGGCCGAGCATGCACACGCCGACGGCCACAACGGCCTCGTCTGGAAGTGCCACCGCCTCGAGGGCGCCTTGGAGGGCATATTCGACCACGCACACTTCTACCTCAACCACGTCGACTACGGCTCCCCTCTTGATGAAAGTAGCGATGCCGAATACGCAAGCTGTTCGTTTGTTGTAGAGTAGGCGACCGATAGTCTCTTGCGTCTGTTATGTTTGATAGTGCCCCTTGTTTAGCTAGGACAATGCTTCATTATACTATCCGAATACTAATATGAGGTTTCTTTCTCTCTTGCTCTTCCTTTTCTCAATCGTCCTTTCCGTCTTGGTCGTTCTCTTTCCCATTTCGTGTTAATGGCAATTGCGAGCGCTTCATGTTCACCGTAAATTCCCCTAAACAGACAAAGAATTCATTCACCGACAGAACTCGCTGCCGCCTCACAGTGGCGGGAACGGTGATCCTATTTTTCGAGCAAGGCTATTGTCCCATTATGGAGATCTACCCACTATGATTGGCTCCGACCAGATGGACCACTGAGCCCTACGAACGTGTGTCCGGCACCGAACTATCTCCGGCCGCTTTTACACACACCACCAGCAGAAGCGAGCAACGTACGTGATCACAATGAGCGTGACGGACAAAACGACAGTTGACCGGGTGGTGACACAGGTTCGCGCCACGATGCCCCCGATCTGCGGCGTCTGCAACGCGGCCTTGGCACTATCATAGCGTCTCTTTAATCCGTTTAGGCCAAATCAACGACACGCTGGCGCCCAACGCCAACGGCCGACTCGTCTAGTGAAGAGTTTGTCATACGTAACCCTGCCTACTACAATGCACGATGAGGCCGTCACCCGACGCCACGTACCCGAATTCAAGGCCGGAAGACATCATGTAGTGGTGGGCCTGACAGATAACGTGGGCCACAAAAATGTCTTCGGTTTCCAGCTCTTGCCCTTCTTTCACGGTCAGTGTGGCACGTGATCTGCTGGCTGGTAAGTGAGCCGCCACAGTATCAGACTCTGCGCCAGACGGCTTGCCGATCTGCCGTATTACTTGGATTAAAAAGTCTTCCCTTGGCGGCCTGGAGAGAACGGTGCAGTGTTTCTGGACCGGCAGCTTGTGCGCGGCCTTGTATTCGCCGACCAGTACATGCGTGATATTACATGTTTTAGCTTATTGTTGTAGTAGCGGTTTCAGTCACTGGGATGACCGAATGCATCGTCTTTATTGTTTCCCAATAAAAATTATACAATGCCTTGTACAGAAGAAGCGAACCACACTAAAATTTCATCTCCCTTGACAATAGGATCTTAAACTTTGGAGTTAATTAGCTATATAAAACAAGACAAGCAGAACAATGGCAGACCCCCTTCCTCTGATTTTCATAGATATGCCAACACGGATCGGCCTATGACACGGGCGGCTATCTTCCGGACTCTGCCTGCTCCATCCTTTGCATACAACCACGATGGAAGCCCCAAGCCTGAGATTTATTTCATCTGCTAGTCCCCATTCTCCTCACCTGCATCCTTGGCGTCTGTATTCTTATCGCATTCTCCGCCCACCATTTCTTCAACAATGGTTACGAATAAAAGACTAGCATTGGAAGACTATCAAAGATGCGCTGGCAACTTGAGAGAGAGACTGCACCGCCCGCCACATTAGTCAGACATTCGACCACTATGAAAAAAAAGGGCACGGTTGCCCTTGTCTTGGCCGGAAACGTTCGGGACATAAGCAAAACGCAAACAAGAACGACAGGCAGAAGCAAGTCGGGAGTGTAGGACAGGGATAACCGAGAGCTTTGGGTATGGTGATGCTGGAGCTCTCGGCCGGTACGGACGGATAGTTTGCCAACGAGATCGTGCCGAACTACCACAGCAGTTCGGCTCTAAATGTGCTTGCCAAGAACACCAAGGCCCTCGCTGGTAACACATGGGCAAGGGAACGCACGACCAGCCGTGGCTTTTTACTCCAGCGAACCGCCCCGTTTAGTGAACGTGGGTTGTATATCGTGGGTTATGTGCTTGATGTAAAGAGAGGAAAGAACGCAGCACGTTAGCTGGTATAATATTCTTCTCTCTAGTTCATTCCAATGTGCAAGGTTCACGTCGTATGTAGAGTGTTCGTCTGCTACCGCGTGTCCCTCCTAACGTCCAGCGCGAGCTGTCATAAGGTGCATCTTGCAACCTTATTAACCAGCTTTTATAGTTTGTCCTTATTCCTGTAATATATACGGCTTAAAAAGTCCGCCGATGTTTTTTTAAGGCGGACCTAAAACGGGCGGCACTTTGATATATATCAATATCAAAGTTGGCGTATTTTCAAACCCTTGGTAACCGAATAAGTAATCAGACAACCTATCCCAAGCTCCTGCACCCCACGATATGATGATGGCGGGTCGTGTAGCATATATAACTATTCACCTGAGAAGTGTCAGTCTTGCATTCACAAAATTTAGGGAAGAGTTGTCCAGAGATCTAGAGTACTCCGTACGGAGTACGGCATCTTCTTATGCACCCTTGCATCTTCTGTGGAGCTCTTGGATCTTCAAGCTAGTACCAGATACGGAGTGCGAGGAACGTGCGACAGTTTATGGAGTACAAAAATGCATACATACGTCAATGACGAGTGTCGCACGCACGCAAGGAGTACGCGTACGTTCTTTTAGAACCCTCCCCCCCGCCAAGTCTCTTGTCTTCTCCTTTTCGCGTTCCCATCTAGACGTCCCCACTAATAATTTTATTTGTTCGAGGACAACGCATGGAGCTTGCGCGTTTTCGAGTTCATGCAAAGCCTGAACTGGTACGGAATACTCTGTAATACAAGTAGGATATAGTATTAATACCGCTAGTTCGTATATGACGCTGTAGAACATAGTATGTGATCGGTCTGGCTGCACGCCATAGACGCAGCCAACAAGCCTCCCTTCCGCCAACGTTTGGCTTGTTTGCTCTACGCTACGGGGCGAAAACAAAACGCCGTGATGACGAAGTGGGCAATTGGATGGGTTCTACTGATGACAGCGCAGCTTGCTCTTGGGGTTTCTGCCACCTCAGCCAGCATCGCCGAATCATACTGGTACGACTGGGGTCTGTATGGTGTCTATCCCCAGAGGAGCTACGAGTCGTTTAGCGGCTCTTCGCCATGGCCCAACATTTTGAGGTCGAATCGGCGATGTGCCGCAGGCTATACTTTTATTGAGCCACGTGGTCTGGCTGTCGGTACGCCAGGTCCCATCATGCTAGACCAGGACGGCAACCTGGTATGGATGCAGACGGAATGGGGCCAGGCCATGGACGTGAAAGTCCAGTCATATAAAGGGGACGACTACATCACTTTCTGGCACGGAAGTGACAATGGCACCTTTGGTCAAGGACACTATCTAATGGTAGGTAAGAAAGGCGACATCAGTATGAAATTGAGGCTAACACCACACCTGTGGACTAGCTGAATTCATCTTACGATGTGTTCAAGAAGATCAAGCCTGCTGGAAATTTCAGCGGTGACCTTCATGAGCTTCTCATAACCTCTGAGGGCTCGGCAATGATGTCAATCTATGAAACAAGGACGCAGGATCTCACTCACTACGGCATCTCCGACGGTTGGATCATCGACAGTCTCTTCCAGGAGATTGATGTCGAAACGGGACAGCTGATCTTCCAATGGCGCGCTTCCGACCACTTCCCCATCGCTGAGAGCCAGGCTCCCATCGGATCCTTTGGCCGCTCTAGCGCGACTGCCTTTGACTTTTTTCACATCAATAGTATCAGCAAGGATGCGGACCAAAACTACATCGTCTCTTCGCGTTACATGTGCGCCGCCATTTGCATTGACCACACCACGGGCGCTGTCCTGTGGCAGCTCGGCGGCCAGAATAACTCATTCACCGACCTCTCTGACGGTGGCGCGACCAATTTTACGTGGCAGCACCATGTCACCTGGCACGAGGGCAACCGGCTGACCATCTTTGACAATGGCGCCTACAACAACCGCAAGACGGCCGAGTACAGCCGTGGCCTGCTCGTGGAGCTCGATTGGCCGAACAGGACGGCGAGGCTGGTGCAAGACTATGTGGCACCACAGCGCCTGACTGCCGGCTCTCAAGGATCTGTGCAGCTGCAGCCGGGTGGAAAGACCGTTCTGGTTGGCTGGGGCCACAGTCCTGCCTACACAGAATACGACACGACCAGCGGGGATGTGCTTTGCGACGTTCACATCGGGGCTGTCCGACTTCACATGCTGGGGTGGTGCAAGAACTACCGCACATTCAAATACCCTTGGGTCGGCAAGCCGAGCTCTCCTCCAGACATCGTCATGCGGCCCAAGGAAAAGGCTGTCTATGTCAGTTGGAACGGAGCGACGGAGGTGACCCGCTGGATTCTTCAGAGCAGCAACGACGAGGTGAATTATGAAGATCATTGTTCTGTCTCGAAGGAGGCGTTTGAGACAAAACTGCTTCTGCCCGATGATGCTAAAAACTACATCCGGGTAGGAGGCCTAGACAACAACGGCACTGTTCTGGCCTACTCCCCGGCAGTGTCCAAGCTCAAAGCGACAGACGCTGAAATAATGGCAGCGCCACCACAAAGAACATTGCGGGTTTGTTTCATGGCTGTTGTGGCTGGGTGTATATCCGCGCTGCTTTTGATGGCTGCCGCCATATACTTTAGAGGGTTTCTGTGGAGCACTGCAAGCCGTTTGGTCCATCAGCTACCCTCGTTCAAAGAGCACAAATACTCGGCATTACCAACTGACGCGGAAAATATGGTACGGCAGATTTATGATATCTAGAAGGGCTGGTGTTTTTACTTTGTTTTGGAATATGGGCGGATATCCAGAGTATAACAGTTTGTAATTTTTAGAGCAACTTTTTGCGGTTTCAACAGCGTACACGCAATTTCTCACAAGGCGGCCATGTCTTCTAGATCGACTCCTCCTTCTCGTCCTCTTCTAGAACTATTTTATTCCCATTCCCTTCGTGGATCCACATGGCAGAAACATACCCGAGTAATGAGACCAGCCCGATTGCCCACCAGCCTGCTTCTACAGCTTTGTGGTTCAAGCCAATGCCATACCACCAACCGGCGACAACCGGGCCCAAGGTGCGAGAACTCGCAGACACGCTCTGTCCGATGCCATGTATGGTACAGAGCACACTGGGGTGTGGGCTGCAGTTGTTAAGAAGGATGATGCTTGCAGGCAGCGTGAACGTTCTCGCCGTCACCTGAAGCAGCAGGACGACAACCACACCGATCCATATAAAAGGACCACCAGCCGGTTCGGGGGCCCTGTGCCAAGAGGGAAGAATGGCGAGAAAGGGGGCCAGGAAAAAGGTAAACGGGAAGCCGACCAAGAAGCAGCGGAATGACCGAAGGGTGCCCAACCGAGCATTGATGGGCGGATAAAGAGTTACCTGAAGAAGCATTCCGAGGACGCCCAGAACCGAGGTGGCGAGGCCAACTTGAGAAGCCGGCATGCCCAGGCCGCCCGACAGGGCAGAGGACGATCTTGGCCGAGACTGGCCGGATGATGCGTCTGAGATTGGCCGCGGCGTTGAAAGGAAGAGGGCCCAGAGATTGGCAAAGGCGCCGAGCTGGAACTCGTAAAACGCAAGGGTCACAAGAGTAAGTACGACGTTCTTGGTCCATATGCGGCGAAAAGGAAGTTGTTGTCTAGGCTGGACCAACTGGACAGACGACGCCTGCCCGGACGTGGATAAGAGAGCCTCATGCTCGACATGTTCCAAGTTCATCGTATCAGAACCTTCCCACGTCCGTGCTTCTGCGTATCCTCTGGAGGACGAGAACACTTTGGTGGCCTTCCTTATGCGCAAAGCGAGATAGCAGCCAAGGTCAAACTTTCCATGACATGTCGGGGACGTCTGACTTTAATTAGTATAATGGTCACCGGATGATGCATTTCTCTGTGGTCACACACCTCTTCGAGAGAGAAAAACACCACGACAGAGGCAATGAACAGGAATACTGCATTGATGATGCTCGGCAAGGCAAATGGATAGTCCACGAGCCACTGCCACGATAGCAGTGCACCGTCTCCAAAGATGCCGGGCAGGCTCGTGCTCGGATTGGTGAGAAAGCCACCCATGGCTATGAAGAATGAATACACGTCATTAGCAACTGGTCACCCTGACAGACCTCTTTTCAGCAGTTGTATCTTACCTGGGCCAATGATGTTAGCCACATTGAAACTCATCGGCAGGATGAGGAAGGCCCTCGATTGGTATTTCTTCTCCTTGATAATCTCGGATATCATCGTCCGGCTTGAAAGAGTGCTGTTAGCAGTCATGCCCAAGCAAACGAGATGATGGGAAGCACTCACATGATTCCCACTGTGCCGTTCACCCCACCGCCACAAATGCGCCAAAAAGCAGCCCAGAAGAAGGACGTGGCAAAGCCATAGCCGACACACGACACAGCCGTGCCGGCAAGCCCAAGGAGAAGGACTGGTTTGCGTCCGCACCAGCTGGCATCCGCCGCCTTTCCCCAGAGCACGGCAGTGAGGACCTGTGCTCCCGTGAAGCAGCCCTGCAAGATGCCAGCCTGGGTAGAGACCTGGGCGTCTGATAAAGCGCTGTTGAACGACCTGAGCTGGTAAAAGGCATACGCCTGCAGGGAGGCGACCTGCAAGAAGTCGACAAAGCGGCAGAAGAAGAGTATGGCGAGCTGGCCCTTCCGGGGTAGTGCCATCCAGGTCACCGGTCCCGTCTGGTTGGCCACGGGACCAGGAACATCGTCATCAAGGTTTATGACTGAGCTGCGGGTACTTCGAAAGCTCTCGGTCGATCGAAGACGCCGGTGCAGAGCTGCGGTTGCCGACATCCTGGATCCTGCTGCCGTATCCGACTTCTTTGCATCTGTTTCCACATCTGCCGATCAAGTACCTCCACCGAGCAATATATCGCAGACTCGTTTTTCTAGATTTCTTCTTTTCCTCTATCCCCCCTCCCGCCTCCCCTAACCCCTCGTGGTAAGATATGAGCTGGCAACCTACGGAGTACGCGGCCGATTAATATGGGGATTCCCGATTTTTCTACGTCGTACGCGTGTGTGGTTAAATTGCACCTAACTTGATGCTCCCTGCTCCACGTACCCAGGGGATGATCCACGCAGCCTACGTCAGATAATTTACAGTGGGGTAATGTACGCGGCCGATGAGTTGCATTTTCGCAGACATCTAGAACGACGATACGGAGTACACAAAGTATAATGCCTCAAAGGGCCGAACATCTCTAAACAATACATTGAGATATCATACACAACTAGCAGTGCTCCAAGCGTGTAAGAAAAGTCTAGGCTATATATTGTCTATGGCAAGAATATAGTAAACACCGAGTGCACAGGGGGCTAGTAAAACAAACTTGGAAGAGATGCATGGCGCGGCAAAAGTCTTTGCTATTTTGCCGTCCCTGGCAGCCTGACAATCATCATCCAGAGGCCTACAGCGGCCGTGCTTATCAGCAGCCAACGCAGGGCGACGTTGGCCATCTGCATGTGGTTGCGATGGCGCGACCGAGCCACAAAGATGGCCTTGTCGTTGATGCTGGGGAACTGCGCGTTCTTTGGTACAGGCTGTTCCAGAAAACGGCAAAGCGGTTCCCAGCCCTCGGAGATGCGGTACTCGAGCAGCCGTTCTGGAGGCACGAGAGCGCGCACATCGTCGTGGTGCCGCTTGAAGATGGCCTTGCCTCTATTAGGAAAGTCGCCCTCGAAGAAGGCGTCGAAGAACTTGCGTATCATGGGCTGATACATGCCGGCAGCCCAGCTGACATACGACAGCAGACACAGCTCTGGATCCATGGCTCGCCAGTAAAACGTCTTCATCGTGGATGCATGCCAGCTGTCGACGTCGCGCGTCATGAGGATGACCTTTGCCTCGGGGTAGGCCTCGATCAGCTCGGGAGCAAAGGCCACGGCGGGCCAGTCGCAAACGGCCTGGCACTTTCCCAGCAACTGGTCCCAGTCGTCGCGTGTGAACGGCTTTCCCACGCCGTCATACTTTGCCGTGAGGGCGTCCATCCACATGAGCGCGTCGGGCGGGTTCTCGATCGAGCAGCTCATCATATGGTACGTGTCTACGTAGCCCAGCATCTGCATAGCCTCCCGCATGGCTCATCGTCGGCCTGTCAGATACAAGCCAAAAAGCAATGGGAAGCGGAGGCACATGAAACAAACATACATGCTGTTCCTGTGCGGCCGAGCCCAAGGATCAGGACACGCATAGGCACCTTTCGCCTACATGTTCGCCGGTCTGTGTCGGTGTCGTTGGTGAAGATGTCTGTGATAGGCTTACGCCGGTATTGTGCTGAGTAAGCCATGGTGAGTAATTGGTGTTAGCCGGTTGGGAGGACTAGCGCGATGAGAGCAAGTCTGGAGAGAAGGCCGTGTTTAACGCGAATAAGTGTCTTGCTACGGGGACAATTAAACAACGATTCCATTTGTTCGATAACTCACGGAGTACGCAGCGGTTCGATGGTGCTCCACTACTCCTTTTCACTGTGCAGGGAATTTGGCGGCCCGCCGCGTAATCCCCCTTCTCTGTGCTTTCGCGTCATTCTACGTCGTTCGTCGTTTGATAACATATTGCAGACTACAGACTTTGTCTTGGCACGCTGATTTACCCCTGTCGCCAAATCTATTTCGGTCTTCCGCGAATCCAGATAAACCCTGTTAGATGTATCCACCTTTCTTCCTATATCCAAACACTTGACTCTGCATTTGGAGCCGGTGGAAAAGAGTGGCCTGAATCTATGCTTCTTAGAATACTCATAAGCTCTACGTCTCATATTTTAAGCAAAGGCTTTTAAGGATAAATGTTTAGAGGACGGCAGCTTCTAGTTTCGGAATCGTCTACGGTATGTAGCAAAGAGACCGACTCTTCTGTCTCCGAATATACCAGCGAAATAATAGATACTTCCCAAATGCTGGTCTATAGAGCGTCGAAAATTCTTGAAGTAAAAGCAAATTCTACTGCTGAAAAAATGTATTTAACGTCTGTTCTACCTTGACCGTTTCTGTTAGTAGTACGAGTGACATGTTTCAGGTATCACATTGAACGAAGAAGTTACCGAACTGATTTTACAATAATATCGAATCGAAGGGGTTCCTTTAAAGATCATCCTATTTCTGCCTTTGTCCGTGAACATGCTATCGGAGCCAGATAATTATCCTCCTGTTCCTTTCTCCCCTGGCTCACAGACACTAACATTACGAACTATCTTCACAACTGACGATAGCTTACTGTACAACAAAAAAATATCCACGCATCCTCGAAAGCTAGAAAACACATCAAGTTGCTCTACCATATTAGTACAAACCATGAAAGGGGTCCAGGAGCCTCTGTACATAGGTGGAATCAATTCCGTCCTCTGAAAAAGCATCCGGCCAGCTTGCGAAAAGTGTCGCAAGCAGCTGGCAGATCTCTTTAGTCTCTCTCAACCCTCCCCCACCTTTTATGGGTTTTTCTTCAACGCACTTGGTACCTTGATGCACGGGCAAAGAGCCAGATCAAGACCAAAGGTTATGCCTAACATCTGGGGAAAAACAAGCTCTTCGTCTCTTATGGCCAGTTCCATCTCCTATCCCTCCTTGTATTTAATCATATGGTGCAGCAGAACATCCTTCGGCATAATGGCGGCAAAATGTGATTCTTGAAGAGTTCCTAACACATAAACAGTCACAATCCCTTGAAGCTCACCCGAAAGACCCAATTAGAGGCCCAAAGCCGTATCTTCCCTTGCCAACGATTCCTCCATATACAGTTTGAGGCCTGGTGTGAAGCTGTCGTTTCGACGATTCTTTATCTGTATCATGAGAAGTGGCATGCTGCCATCAGGCATACGGATTGGAATGACGACATCCAATCCCGCAAAAGTTCGGAACCACGCTTACACTTTTTTTCGAGCACAAGTCTGGTAGGCACGGAGGCCGCTAGAGCAGAGTGGTTGAAGAAAATCATGCCTGTGCTCGGTATTTTTTGCTTCATGGGGCTGTTCTCAGGCACAAGTACCATCTGCCAAGCGTCTTCGCCGAGCAGGGCCGTCATAAACGTTGCAAACGGAACCGATTTCGGTGTGGAAAGGTGGGAAATGTTTCTGCGAGGCATACCAGCTCGTTGAAAAGTGGCATTTTGAATCCCAGAGGCAAAGTCCGAGGCGAAAAGGAAGATAAGGAAGGCCACATACTCTCCCGCATCTCCTGAATTTATCGAGCCCAAGTGCAATGCACTAATCCACATTCGAATAGACGTTGAACGTGTAGACAAACTACTAAGAAGACGAGAAGCTGCCAATTCCAACACAGTGTTGTTGTTACACTTTTTCTGTCCTTCGAGATCGAAACAGGGTACCGCATCGAAGCCGCTACCATCGTTTCATCTAAAGTAGAAGAACAGATGTAGGAGTTTATCCTGTGAGATAACAATGAAACCCTATAAGCTAGAGGACCTGTTTGTGCTGACAGTTACCCAAAAGTGAATTCGATAAGTTGTTCCTACGAAATTCCGGCTCAAAGGAAAGCCCCCCAAAGTGGCCGGCCATACGATGGCAAGTCATTAATGGCCTGTTTAGTACCCAAGGGTTCAATAGGTGGACAGCACCGTAAGAAAACTTGTCAAATGTGTCAAGGTTGTATAGTGCGTGTTGCGCTGTGCAAGCCTATGGTCAGGATATACACACAAGCAGTGTCCAAACGATACAGACCGAGAGACGAGAGGGTCGTAGGACGTACTAAAAAAACAGAATGTATCTGGTAGAAATCAAAGTCAGCTGTGTGGTCTCAGGGACATGATTTGGCAAGCAGGGGTCTAATGTTAGAAAGTCTAACATACAACGTGCAGTGTCGGCAAATATGAAAAGGATAACGTTAGCTCTATTGTCTGGTACCGTATTACATCGAAGGAGTAAAGTTTTTAATCTTCGGTATTGTGTTAAGCAGGACAAGAAAAAATGGGAGACATTTCGCCTCTTCGTTGTACTTCTTACAAGCCAATTTCATGTTGTGGCCTTGTAGCATATTTCACTTTCTAAACTATATCGGATCAACGTACTTTTACTTATAGAAAAAGTACAGAGTCTTTTATAATTCTATTCAATGTAATGTTTTCATCTGGGTGAAGCAGGCTGTTCTTTCTATTCTCCTTCGGTCTTCTTCCCTACACTTCTTTAAAATAAGGTAGCTCTGTAATTCGGGGACTATAGTGCTACTATAGAATCTATCAAACACATTTACAAATATTACTCACGTGCTCACGTAAATACCAGTTCTTGGATCGGTTCAAGCAACTCGGAAGGGTCATGCCTTTCTCCTTCTCAGAGTTTTCTCAAAGGGCTCACTCTTCTCGCTCCTTCTAGCTATTCATATCCATGGAGAGCTTTTGCTCAAGAGCGAGCCAAGTGTAAGATTCAATCAAGACGTATAGGTGAGATCCGAGATCGCAATCCTTCCTATCGCTAGCCATCAACCACACTGATTACGAACGTTTGTCAACGTACAACGGGTAATTCCATCCCCCCATAGGCCGTATCCGGGTAGATGTGCATGCTAGCGAGCCGGCCGTCTTATTTTGTAGTTACGATGCAGCATCAATGTTCCCGATTTTCGTTCGTGTGTCTGCTTACTAAGCAATATTGCCGATGCACAACGACACATGTTGAAATATTGCAACTGCCTTGGCTGTTTTCCGAGTGTTCCGGAAGTCCCTGCCGAGAAGGCACCGAGGGTTCCGTTTTGAATGTATATCTACGGGGTTTGGCAAGTGGAACAATCGATGGTCGATGGCGTCATCGCATCCATGGATAACAACATCCAAGGTATCGCACAGGTTACGACATGACCCATTGATATGTCGTTGTCGAATGATTCCCCCCGCTCGTGCTGTACCAACGGGAGCCCCTCCTATGGCGTATGGGTGCCACTGGAGTATAAAGAAGGCCGGCGGGCTTCTGACCTTCGCTGCAGGGAAGGAATGCTGCTCCTAACAACGTCCACTTCAAGCGGAACTTTCCGAGATTCTCTAGAGCATCCACACCCGAATCATGGCACCACCGTCCGCCGTCGAGACGGTAACGGCGCCGACGCTGCCGCAGCTGCTGAAGCTGCACACGACGACAGCAGCAACGGGCGACTACAAGCAGCTGTCGCCGGCGGGCATCGACCGGGAGGGAGAGGAGCACGGCACAGACAAGTTCGCCGCAGCCAAGGTGGGTTTCCGGTGAGAGCACGTTGGTGAGGGCGCTTCCCGGCTGACGCACGCCCTGCTCGGTTGCGCAGTACCCAAACTACCTGCCGACATGGGACCACACGGAAAAGTACGCGCCGCTGGTGCCGTTCGAGCACGTGGAGCACGGCAAGGACGCGGACCGGACATTTCCGGAGCTGCTGCCTGCGACGGCGCAGGTGACGGAGCTGACGCCGACGACGGGCAGCGAGGTGCGCGGCGTGCAGCTGAGCCAGCTCTCGGACGCGGGCCGGGACCAGCTGGCACGGTTCGTGGCCGAGCGCAAGGTGGTGGCCTTCCGGCAGCAGGACCTGGCCGACCTGCCGATCGCGGAGGCGCTCGCGTTTGGCGGCTACTTTGGGCGCCACCACATCCACCCGACGTCGGGTCAGCCGGCCGGCTATCCGGAGATCCATCTGGTGCATCGCGGCGCCGGCGACAAGTTTGCGGACCAGTTCTTTGCCACGCGCACCAACAGCGTGGCCTGGCACTCGGACGTCTCATACGAGCTGCAGCCGCCCGGGACGACGTTCCTCTACATCCTCGACGGCCCGGCAAGCGGCGGCGACACGCTCTTTGTCAACGCCGCCGAGGCGTACAACCGCCTCAGCCCGGGCCTGCAGCAGCGCCTGCACGGCCTCCAGGCCACCCACTCCGGCATCGAGCAGGCCAACACCAGCACGGCCCGCGGCAGCATCAAGCGCCGCGAGCCCGTCTTCCACGCCCATCCCGTTGTGCGCACGCACCCGGCCACTGGCGAGAAGGCCCTCTATGTGAACCCACAGTGTATGTCTTTCTTCGCCCCCCTTTGCTTCTTCCCGCTGACCATCAGTCACTCGCGAGATTGTCGGCTTCAAAAAGGAAGAGTCCGACGCCCTGCTCAAATTCCTCTACGACCACCTCGCCTATGGCGCCGACTTCCAGGCCCGCGTCAAGTGGGAGCCTGGCACTGTCGTCGTCTGGGACAATCGCGTCACCCAGCACTCTGCCCTCGTCGACTGGAAGAGCGGCGACCGTCGCCATCTGGCACGCATTACGCCCCAGGCCGAGCGGCCGTACGAGACCCCGTTTGTCCAGGCTTGATGGGCAGGCGTGGGCGACGTTGATGAATGCACACAAAAGAAATGTACAGGATAGTTTTTGCTCGTTAAAGAAATGATGGAATGATATCAAGGCAAAATTACAACTGATCTACGGATATGGTACTGCAAGTTGACTTGGCATTGAGAAAGGTTACGAGGTCTGGCTGGCAGGTAGGCGCCTGTGCCTTGCCCCACACTACCACACAGCAAGGACAGGCGTAGCCAATACCGTCTAAGCGCTAGAATCCCTCAGTTATAAGGGTACTCCGTACAGCAGCACTGTTCCGCGTCAGTGGCTTTGCTGTCCATGAGGGCAGTGGTGCAAAGCGCATGCTGAGAAAAAAGAGCACCGGCAACAAATGCGCACTTCAAAAAAACCGGTAGCAATAGGGTTCGAACCTATGCGGCCGAAGCCATAAGATTTCAAGTCTTACCCATTAACCACTCTGGCATACTACCCAGTTGAAACGAGCAGTCGGCTATGTCAAATCATGATGGATGGAGCCCGCGGACACGAAGACTCGTCTGCTGGCCCGCTTCGAGAGCCTAGTCTGCTGCGCGTATGTTGGTTTTTACCTTTACTCCACATTAGCCGACCGCTAAGACGCCTGCCCCAGTCTCCGTCTCTGCTGATTCAGCTGCTGCCGTTGTTGCTTTTCTCGCCGACGGCGCTGGCGTATTTTCTGCAGCAGGTCGCCCATGTCCGGGCTGTCCGATGCGTCGCCGCTGTCCGTGTCTCGATCGTCTGGGTTTGCGGTCGTCGTCGTGGTCGAGTCAAAAGAAAAGGCCAGCCGGTCCGTGGTGTCGGCAGCGGCCGCCTGGCCCCGTCTCGACGCAGACTCTCTCAGGATGGACGGTCCGTCCAGGTCGTCCTCGTCGTCCTCGCCGTCCTCGTCGTCCTCGTCGTCCTCAGTCTCCACGTCGAGCTGGTCCGCCTCGGCCGGCCGTCGCGATGAGGGCGCCAGAAGCGGCACGAGCGCCACCTTTCGCCCGGTGCCCTCCATCATGTTCTGCAGCGCCGTGCCCTTCCACGGTGCGTCCTCGTGCATGTCCGCGTCCTCGTCGTCGCCCCCGCCGCTGCCAAACGCCTTCTGCAGGCCGCGCTGCAGCCTCTCGGCGCGCCTCTCTATCGCCTGCTGTTGCCGCACCGCCTGCGTCGGTCCGTCCGTAACGGGTCGCGAGATGTTGCGTATGGCCTCGGCGCCCAGGCTCTTGGCCGTCGTCTTCAACCGCTGGTACTCGGCCGCGTGCAGGTGGGCTGTAAATTTGTGGGCCACGGAAAGGAGCTCGTCCTCCACCATGCGGAACCGGTCGTCGTGATCCATGCCGGCGATCATGAAGCTGGAAAGCACAGGTTTCAGCCTAAAGTGGCCCACCGGTTTCTATGCGAGGCAACAACTCACGTCTCTCTGGGAGGCGCCGGGGGGGGAGACGTAGACGGCGAGCGAGCTGTAGAGAATCCGGTCAAGACAGGAAACGCCAACAACAGCCACGGACGGAAGTGCGTAGCAACTTACACTTGCGCGCCGCGGCCGTCGCCCGTGGATCTCTCGATGCCGACGGCTGTCTGACCCTCGCCTGAGGACTGTCATCGCCATGTGCAAATGCCGCCGGACGCGGCGACAAAGAGCGCCGCGGCACGGCGTTTCGATGTCTCCTGTCCCATGGAAGCTTGCGGACCATTGCGATGATCGAATTTGCTCAGATAGCAGAGTCCGTTTGGAAAGAACGGTAACGCGACAATTTTAGTGGGATCCGGTTCACAGTGCCTAGCACGGCTCTGCGAGAAATATCTCACATAATACCACAGTGTGCATGGTCTAGAATACTGTATGCGATGTTGGGACGACTTCTTTTGATGCGCTGAATTCTGGCCGCAGCAATGCAACCGTGGAAACGGCCCTTTGAGGCAACCCAGGACGCATGAAGGCTTCCTGCCAGGCCTGGCCGCAGCAAACGGTCGCGCAAGCAGCCCAGTAGCTTTCAGCAGCGGCAGAACTGCTTATTACTGCTTGCTCCTTCCTCTAATTCCTGCTTCAGCTCCTTCCCTGCGCTCCCCTCATCTTCCTCTTCCTCTTCTGGATCCTGTATTTCACGTCTTCTCTCTACACACGGAATTTCATTCGCACTCTTCTACCAGTAGCAGATCTTCCCTGCACACCACTCCACTTCGGGCTGGATGGAATCTGCAAGGCAGTGCCTGTGACAAGCCAGCACACCTGCCGTATCTCATTCGCTCAGATCAGACGCTCGATCGGCAGCATCTCCAGTCTGCTCTGCGATCTTCAGGCACAGCCCCACCTGAAATCGAGACAGGCTGTACGGAGTACCTGTTTGCCACTGCACACTGCCGGAAGGGAGGGGAGACGCTACGTCTCACCACCTCCTGTCTCGCTGGCCGCAAAGTGTCAGCCATTCAGGCATGTCGGGGAAATGCACTAGCGTGCGGCTCGCCATGGTGGTGGACGCACAGGTCGCCTGCAGCCCACCACAGACAAGGTAGTGCTGACCAATGGCCTGGATGCCCCGCTGTGAACCCCGTTCCAGAATCAGACCGCCCTGTCCAGTCGCTGCGCAGCGGTTGGCTACGACATCCCACGTTCGTCACTTTGCCTATATGCATATTGCTGCATGTATGCATATATCCCGAAACGCCCTCTGGTTCTCCTGTTCACCTCTTGTTCAGACGTTCCGCCTGCAGTGCCCCATTGTTTGAAAACCATGACCACAGGAAGTCTGGCGGTCCAGCAGCCCATTCAGAGCTGCTACCTGAATGATCTTGAAACATATTGGTGGGGGCACTGGGCTGCGGTATATGAACATGATCCGAGCTATGAACACCTGCGTCCAGGATGCTCGTGAACAGCAAGGCAGTCAACAGGATGGAGCACGACAGGCCTCCAGCCAAACGAAACCCTGTTCAGGTCTTGAAGTGTACTTGTTCACCTTGCCAAGGCGCCTTCGGCCAAACGTTCGATGGCCAGGTATAAAGCAGTCACTCGGTCATATTTTTTGCATCGGCCCTTCTTGGCTGGACAGCAACCTCTAACAGTTATTTATTTCTATTCAGCATATCAGAGTTTCCTCCATCCGGCTATTTATTTCTTCGTCTCCAGTTTTCACAACTTCATTCCTTTCCCCTCCTAACCATCTACCTGCATAGTCTCCCTCCTCTGCACTCCATCCTCTCGCACAAAGATACGCCAACCTGGAACGAACATACTCATACACAATGTACACACACATCTTCACGGCCGTGGTCGTATCCATGCTTTGGGCTTCGCAGGCGGTAGCCCACATGACACTGGCCACACCCGTCCCCTTTGGCACGCCCGACAACTCGCCCCTGAGCACGTCTGGCTCCAACTTCCCCTGCCAGATCGTCGGGACGGCTGCCACGTTTTACGACCGCTCCTCGGCCTCCAACAACACCATGGCCGTGGGCGAGACGCAGACACTCAGCTTCAAGGGCAGCGCAGTGCACGGCGGCGGCTCATGCCAGCTGGCCGTCACGTCTGAGCAGCAGCCGACCTCGTCGACCACGTGGCAGGTCATCCTCAGCATTGAGGGCGGCTGTCCCACGACCGACGGCAACGGGCCCAGCACGTACGACTACTCTATCCCCGACTCCATCACGCCCGGCGACTACGTCTTTGCCTGGACCTGGGTCAGCAAGGAGTCCGGCGCCCCCGAGTACTACATGAACTGCGCGCCCATCACGGTGACGGCGGCGTCCGGCAAGCGGTCGGAGGACAAGACCCCAGTGGCCGCCCGCGACTCGTCGGCGCTGCCGAACCTGTTTGTGGCTAACCTCGACTCGATCAACAGCTGCAAGACCACGACCGGCACCGACCCGCTCTTCCCCGACCCCGGCCCGAACGTGTCCAAGCCGAGCAAAATGACGACCAACTACCAGTCGCCCGCGGGCACCAACTGCTTGCCGCTCGGCACCACGGACAACAGCAGCACCGGTAGCACTGGCAGCAGCAGCAGTAGCAGCAGCTCGACCTCGGCCACTTCTCCCTCTAGCAGCTCGGCCACGGAATCTTCCGTGACCGTTGCAGCTGACCCGTCATCCGCCCCGACATCGACCACCCTCTCGACCGCTGTGTCTGCAACCTCTTCTACCAGCCTTGCTGCTGCTACGACTGCCGCCACCGAGACGACGACGACGACGCCGACTACTGTGGCTGCTGCGACTGCCTCCTCCATCTTGGCTTCGGCACAGCCGTCTGGCAGCACCAACGGCACGTCAACTGCCGGCAGCAGCCTCAGCGGCTCGTGCACGTCCGAGGGCACATTCAACTGTGTGGGCGGCAGCAAGTACCAGCAGTGTGCCAGCGGCTCGTGGACAGCCCTCCAGGCGATGCCGGCCGGCACCACGTGCCAGATCGGACAGAGCACGACGCTGTGGTCTCGCGACCGTAACATTCGGCGCATGCGGCGCGTACGACGCAGTCTGTAAGTATTTCTCGGCGAAGACAATGAGAATGAGGACTGTAAGCTACACGACTTCTATTTGGGCGAATAAAGTCAATCTCCATAGAGGACTACATACAGAGGGCCATACCCCAGGGGAATGAAATGAATCATGTAGAAACTGCAAAATCAAACACTACCATACGCAATTGTGACTCGTAATTATCCAGTCAAACTGTATGACTGTCTTGTATTGGTAACTCGCCGTATAAAAGTTGGCTGTTAGCCCGCAGCTCATGTCGACATCGCTGTGAACATGTCTTGCTACGGTGGATGTCCGAGTCTTCAACGGCATCACGATCATCGTCCACAGCGCCGTCAAATTCGAGCCTATCTTCGGCGTCCGAAAGTAAACCAGTACAGTTTATTTGTCCATCTTCATCGGGAACAAGTTTGCATTATGCGGTACGTTGACGAGACGAACGTGCACTTGACCAAATCGTGACAAGACAAAATCACGTGCTCGCAAATCTGCGTCTTCAAGCAACCATATAACTCAGGCATGTAACAATCATCTTGACAAAACATATACAGACATCCAACCGTTTCCGTTCCAGTCCCAGACCCCCCAAGCAGAAATACAATAATAGATACATAACATCTACGCCGTAAACAGAAAACGCCGTGCCAGGCTGCTCCGACACTTCTTCCCACGAGACGGAACAGGAACAGATCCGAAACTGCTCTTCAAAAGCACGCTTTCATTCTCGGCCCATACACCCCAAACATTACTCGAGAAAAGACCTTTCGGAGCTGCTGTTCCGCGCGTTGTTTTCCTGGTGCTGATATGATTTCCGTTTCAGAGCAACTCTCCGTCTCCTGGGTATTTAGACCGTGTTTGCTTGCTCGTCTCATCGACGTCTCGTCTTGCCGTCTTTTCGTCTTCACATCGTCTGTTAGTTGTCTGGCTCTTACACGCGCACCTGCGACATGTGCGGCGCGCTGGAACCACCGGACGAGCCGCCATAGCGGCGGCCCACGCCGCCCATAACCGACATGGCTAGCGACACGGACAGCGTGGCGGCCAGGAACCAGAAGAAGGCGGTGCTGGCCTGGATCTCGCGGCAGCGCTTCTCGTCGTTGAAGCTGCCGAAGCCGATCCAGTTGCTGTGCCGCCGCGAGAGATCGCCGCCGCAGTCGACCGCCTTGAGCTTGGCCGCGAGCACGATGCCAGCGATCAAGGTGAAGAGCGTGGCCAGCGCGTCTAGCACCAGCCCCACGTATCCGAATATGCCGTCGTTGAAGGAGCTGCCCGTCAGGCTGGTGGCGAGGCCGACGATCAGCGCCAGCCACGCCATGCAGACGGCAAAGAGCGAGTAGTTGATGGACGACTCGTGGCCAAAGTGGTTGCTGGCAATCACGTTGCCAATCAGCGCCGTGATGAGTATCACCCACAGCAGCTGCACGAAGCGGAGGATGCTCTTGATCATCTCCATTGTGGCGAATAAGCTTTTAAGAATGTGGGTTGTGGGGAATGCGGATTTGGGGGTCAAGTTTTGTCTTTCTTGCTTTCGATTTGCAAAGTGTGGGATTGTTTGTGAAGGGCAAACTCAAATTTTCCCAGTCTTAACTTGTGAAAAACTATCCGTATGCTCGCCGGCTCGTGTTTGCTATTGTGTTGTCCGTTGCGCAGCGACGGTTGAGGGTGCACAGATGTGAGTTGTAGCAGGTTGCAAGGAGGCTGTGTAAGACGCGATGCTTGCAGAGCTGAACTTTGTAGAGCAAAGAGGGTGAGACTGACGGTTGAAGAAGCAACCAACCACCCGGGAGCACACGCCTGGGCTTTGTCCTTTTATGCTGGCAGCCTGGCAGCAGCGGCCTTCTCTCGCGTTCCTTCCCACTTGTCGCAGCTTTCCTGATTCTGCGGCTATGACGTGACCTGCTGCGCCGGTTCGCCAGACGACCGTCGTTCATTGGAGGAATAAAGCGGGCCTCTGCTAGTGGATAAAGTACTGATGAATGGGCATCTCTTTGCCATTACAGGGGGGTGAATCAGCACACTGCTGGACGGGGCCCGCTAGCCAGTCGCTGTGCCCACTATACCTTACAAGGTCGAGCGCCTGACCAGGATCTTCAGAAGACCTCTTTGGGGCGGCTTTGCCAGTCGCAGATACCACCCATTTTCCTGATCTTCATCCAGAAACTTCTCCCGGCCAATCATGCGCACCTGACAGCTGCCACCCCAGTCGCGTCGCCACAAAGGGACTTTCTTATTTTCCTCTTTTTTTCTCCCCCGTTCTCGGGTGGGTGGCCTCCCGCCTGGGATCCGAGAATGGGAGCCTATCGTCATCATCGCAACTTTTACTTTGATAACGTTGGTAGTGTCGTTGTAGCCGCGCAGACCGGGCTACGAGCGTTCTAGACGTGTGCAGACAACATGAAGCCTTTTCCTTTGTTCCGGTTTCGTGGCTATGTCGAGATTATAGCCTCCAGCAGCAGCCAGTCCATACCTCACGGCGTTTGTTTGTCGCAACGTGATTGAAACCCACAACTGCACCAGCAGCCGCCGCCGCTGTTTACAGGCCCTACGGCCTAACTTGGCTGCCTATTTGAACTGCACATAAAATGACGGTGGTATTTGGCCAAGCTTGTTTCCACAATAACGCAGATGCAGTAATGATTTCATTGTGTTGTGACCCAATGCTCCCGTAGCTCCAACCCGATGATGTAAGAATTGTTCCCCCCACAACCAACTGATAATACGTAAGCCGCCTGGGCCATGGGTCTCCAACATGATCTCGGATCTCGGATATCGAACCGTTCCCGGACGTCCCGGTCTCAAGGCTCCGAAGGGGCGTGTGTGTTGCCATCCGTCACGGTACGGCACTCCAGCAGTCCTCTCGTCGGTCGTACTCGTCGTACACAGCAGCTGTTAGCGGCACAGCTGTTTGCTTTCTCGGGACAGGTTCGGACGCGTCCCAGATGTTTCGTAGTCAGTCGCCCGCCGTCTATTTTGTCGCCGTTGTCCTCCGTGTTGCTGTTGGCTCCTCACAGCGTCGCTGCAGCCTCGACGGCACCGGCGACAGCAAAAGCCTTCTTGTTTGTCCACCGGATCTCGACGTCGTGAGCCCACTCCATGTATCGTGTCCAGCCTGTTCGGTCAGCATGCATCCTGGGTGCGGAGCATCCGGTCCGGCGACTCACTCCAATAGGCAAACTTGCGGCCCAGGTACTTGCCGACGAACGGCACCAGCACCATGGTCAGCATCAGCTGCAGCTGCTCTAGGCTGGCCTCCCATTCCCGCTGGGCGTCCGACAGCGAGTCTGAGCCGGCGTCGGACGGGCTGAGAATGCCGGTCGAGATGGACGGCAGCGAGTCGAGCTCGCTCTGGTTGTCGTCCTCGTCGTCCTCGTTGCCGACGTCGCCCCTCTCGAACCGGGCGTCCTGGCGCGAGAGCGGGCTCGAGGCGGCCGGGTCTGCCATGACAAACGAGTCGGCGGTCGACTCGGGGGTGTCGGCGGAAAAGTCAGAAGACGATGCTATCGATTCGGACGAGGCCATCCTGGCGGTTGTTGTGTGTGCATCCGTCGCTGGCCGCTGGGAGCTCCGCCCCCCTCGAAATCAGCTCGTTCAGCGGGGTGGGCCGCAGATGGTCTGTGATTGGTTGCATCCTGTCAATGTCATGTGACGAGCTGCTTGGGCTCACGGGTCGAGGGCCTCTGATCTCGCCGGACTGCTGCGCCTTTTCCGCTTCACAAGCCTGGTCAAGCTCGGTCGGACAACGCGTGCATCTTACAGGACATTTCGCCGCAGCTCACGAGACTGTCTTCAAAAGGTATCTCCAGCCGTTCCTTCGACAAGCCAGACGTGGACGCACAAGTTTGCCCCCCGTCTTGGCCGTTATCCCACCGACTAGTATCCTTACAAGTAAGCCTGCTCGCTATCAAACTCTCTCTTGTCATTATTGTCTAGGGTGTCACTGCTTCCTTCTCATCCTTCCGGCACACAAACACATCTCTGCCCCATCTCCTCCGTTGCGCAAACACATATCCATATCGATTTTGGGTTGCGCCGCCCTCTACGACGTCGTACCCGAGTTCCCAATACAGGCGCACAGATCTCTAGGCGGGCGCTCACACAGTCAACGTCCAGTACTCTGTACAGACCGAGAACAGCTGCAAACATGGCTACCGAACAGGTGAGTTGGCGCTGCGAGCCGCTTTGGCGGCGGCGGTTTTCGCTGGAGTTTCCTTGTCTGAGTCATCGGCCCCCCTCCGGCTTAACCCCGCCGCTGCACAGTGCCACTAGGAGGGCTTTGTCAATTTTGAACAAAAAG
This sequence comes from Leptographium lundbergii, assembly GCA_001455505.1. Classification (NCBI taxonomy): domain Eukaryota; kingdom Fungi; phylum Ascomycota; class Sordariomycetes; order Ophiostomatales; family Ophiostomataceae; genus Leptographium; species Leptographium lundbergii. The sequence continues at coordinate 31,400 of LDEF01000088.1, forward strand.
AAAAAGGAACGGGGCAAAAAACAGAACAGAGTTTCGGATTGAGAGCGGTCCACGAACAAGCACACCAGGCTCTACCTTGATCGTCCATTTTTCGTGTCGTGCTTTCGGCCAGGCAAAACCTTGTATCCTAACGTGTGCACTGCAGCTACCTGAGCGCAAAGCCCGGAAATCGGTCACGTTTACGGATCAAGCGCTTGTGATTGACGCAGACGGAACCGTCAGCATGCCTCCGACGGAAGCGATCAACGACGACAAGGACACGGCGGTGTCCCACAGCCCGCGGACACCGCCCCTGGCGGCAGCGGCTGGGGCCTTTTCGGAGGCGGCGGCAGCAGCAGCGGACGTGCCGGCGGGCGACGACGGCCTGGACCTGAGCCTGCTGAAGAAGAAGAAGAAGAAGAGCAGCAGCAGCAAGAAGAAGGCGGAGGGCGATGAGGCCGCAGAGGGCGCAGAGGGCGCGGCGGCCGGCGAGGACGGCGGGCTGGACCTCAGCCTGAAGAAGAAGAAGAAGAAGAAGGCCAGCAAGGACAAGGCGGGCGAGGACGAGTTTGCGGAGAAGCTCAAGGCGATGGAGCTGCAGGACGAGGAGGTCGTCGAGGTGGACGAGGGCGACATGGAAAAGGGCACGGGCATCTGGGAGCACGACGCGTCGAACCCGCCGGTGCCGTTCTCGCTGCTGCTGCACCGGTTCTACCACGTGCTGGAGCTCAAGAACCCAGACCACGCGACGAGCGGCACGCGCAGCTACAAGATCCCGCCGCCGCAGTGCATGCGCGAGGGCAACAAGAAGACCATCTTTGCCAACATTGCCGAGGTGGCCAAGCGGATGAAGCGCACGGAGGAGCACATCACGCTGTACCTGCTGGCCGAGCTGGGCACGACCGGTTCGGTCGACGGCAGCCGGCGGCTGGTCATCCGCGGTCGCTTCCAGCAGAAGCAGATTGAGAATGTGCTGCGCAAATACATCAGTACGTCGTGTCCCCGGCGATGGGGTGGCCGTGGCGTGGCCGTGGCGTGGCCATGGCCTGTCCGGTGGTCGTTGTATCGCTTGTGTTCCGAACCGGACGGCTAACCAGAACAGTCGAGTACGTCGTCTGCAAGACGTGCAAGTCTCCCGACACCGAGCTCAGCAAGGGCGAGAACCGCCTGTACTTTATCACGTATGTTTATGCCCTGTCTCGTGTCGTCTACAAGGTGCTGACCTTTCAGGTGCAACTCTTGCGGTTCCAGACGGTCCGTCACGGCCATCAAGACCGGTTTCTCGGCCCAGGTCGGAAAGAGAAAGAAGATGCAGGGTTGAGCGGGACTGTTTGGGTGTCGGACACCAAGCCCAGGCCCCTTTTATGTCGCTCTCTGTCTCTGTCTCTCTCTTTGTTTTTACTGGATTTGGTCACGTCATGCCAGCGATGGGAAACGGGAAAAGGGTGGGGAAGTCGAGGATAGACGAAAACAGGGAGCAAGCAGAAGCATGCCGAGTCTGGTGCGTTGTTGCTCGTAGATGGGCAGGTGGTGGGTTTGCTGGCAGAGTAGCATTAACCCCGCCATTGGCTATCTGTATCGGCGCTATCAGAGATTAGAGTTGATTTATATTGTGCCTCCCGCCGTGGTGTCATTTTGACATGACCGCGCTTGTTCACAGTTCTTGTTCACAGTTCTTGTTCACCGTGCTCTTTTCCTGACGCATTGACACCATGACTATCCGCGAGGCCATAGCCGGCCAGGAGGCCTATTCGGTCTCGTCGACAGGGCCGATGGCCTCTCCGGCCGGACTGCCGAGCTCGGAGCCGTCGGCGTCGTACTGGCTGCAAAAGCCGTCGGGGCTGCTGCACGGCTTCCGCTCGACGGACGCGCTGCCGGCAACGGTGGACGTGGCCATTGTGGGCAGCGGCATTACGGGAGCCTTTGCGGCCGACGCGCTGGCCGAGGCCGGCGGCCTGTCCGTGTTGGTGCTGGAGGCGCGCGAGTTCTGCTATGGCGCAACCGGACGGGTGAGTCTGCTGCCTGTCGTGTTCCTTGTCCCTCTGGGCTCCGGCTAAGCGTGCTTGTCTTGTCAGAACGGCGGCCACTGCCAGCCCACGGTGTACGGCAACCCAGCCGACGTAGCGGATTTCGAGCTGGCCACATTCCGGTTCCTGCGCGACTTTGTGGCCACGCACAACGTTCCGTGCGACTGGCGCACGCTTCCGGGCGGCGGCGTGCACGCATACCTGGACGCGGACCTGTTTGCGGCGGCGGCCGAGCTGGTCGGGCTGCTGCAGCACACGCGGCCGGACCTGGCCGCGCTGGCCCAGGTGGTGAGGCGGACAGCGACAGTAGGCGAAACAACAGCCGCAGAAACCGAGGGGGTCTCGCGGTCTGCCCAGCCCACTCTGGCGTCGCTGCGGCTGCGCCACGCGGCCGGTGCGGTCGTGCAGACGCATGCGGCGTCGGTGTGGCCGTACAAGCTGGTATCGTGGGTGCTGGAGCGGCTGGCACGGTCGTCGTCGGGCGTGAACCTGCAGTCGGCCACGCCGGTGCTGCGGCTGTCGCGCTGCGCGTCGTCGGGCGCCTGGGAGCTGCACACGGGCCGCGGCATCGTGGTGGCCCGCCGCGTCCTGCTGGCCACCAACGGCTACACGTCGCACCTGGTGCCGTCGCTGGCCGACCTGATCGTGCCGGTGCGCGGCCAGGTGGCGGCGCTGGTGCCGCCGCCCATGTCGTCGCCGCCGCCTGCTGTCCACCTCGACCACAGCTACGTCTTTCTCGGCCACGACCGGCGTGCGGACGAGGCCGACCGCGACGAGTATCTGGTGCAGCAGCCGGCCGCGACGCCGCCGGGCGGCCACCTGATCCTGGGCGGCGGCCGCCAGCGGGCCAGCGGCCGCGCCGTGGGCGAGTGGCGCGACGACGCCGTCGAGCCCGACGTGGCCGCGTACCTGCGCACGCACCTGGCGCCTGTGCTCGCGGTCCGTGACGGCAACGGCGACGATCCCGACGACGAGCTGGCCGACGATGAGTTGGTCGCCGACTATGAGTGGACCGGCATCATGGGCTTCTCGCGCGACCAGTTCCCGTGGGTCGGTGAGATGCCGACCGACGTCCTCGGCGACGTCGTGGTTGAGGCCGAGATGCCGCTCGCAACCGAGGCCGCCCTCACGACCGCTGCCGCCTCCGGCCTCTTTCTCTGCGCCGGCTACACCGGCCACGGCATGCCGCGGGCCGCGCTCGCTGCACGCGTCGTCGCCGGCCAGATCCGCACCAGCCTTGGACTGCCGTCGTCTTCGTCCTCGTCGTCGTTCTCGGCCGATGCTGTCCCTCTGCCGGCTGCCTTCCGCGTCACGGCTGATCGGATCCGACACGCGCGCGCTGCGTGCGACACCGTGGACGAGACGGACCAGAAGGGGCTGCTGGCCGATTTCCGCGAGACGCTGGAGCTGCTGCTGAAGAACTAGACCGACAAGAGAGACGGACAGAGATAGATGGAAACAGATGCAACTATGAAAACATACTAAAAAGGGTATTGCTGCCTATTCGTTACTTCCAGTGCAGGTACACAGACGGTTGTTCCTTCCGAAGCGTCGTTCCAACACACGTCGTTCCAACACAAAACTCTGTCGTGCCTTCCGTCCCGAAACATTATTACATAAGATGCGTAGTCTGCAAAGACATAACCAAGATGATAGCTTGAGATGGCCTCAAAACGACAATCAACAGCCGACAACAGCGCCAGCTCAGTGCGTCACGACGCGTGCCGCCTGCAGCAGGATCCCAAACAGCAATCCGCGCGCGACGTCCTCGATCTGGAGGCAGTCAAAGACGCGGCCTAGGGCGTCGGCCGTGGCCGTCTGGCCCATGACGCCCATCAGGGCTGCCGGCACGCCGCTCTGGATGAGCAGGCGGCGGGCCTTGCGGCGCAGGGCCTCGCGGTCGTCGGCCGAGAGCGGCGGCGGGGCGGCGGCACGCTCGGCCGCGGTGGGCACGGCGGCCGCCCGCAGGCGCTGCAGCTGGGCGGCCAGGCCGCCGTCCGACGTCGTGCTGTCGAGCACCGACGCCTGCAGCAGGGCCTGGATCGACGCCAGCGACGGGTTGCCGGGCCGCAGCAGAAACGACTTGGCGGCGGCCAGCAGCGTGCGGCGGATGTTCCAGGCCGACGACAGCGTGTACAGCTCGTTGATGACGGCAAACAGCAGCTCGACGGCCACGCGCGTCTCGCCCTCGCTGATGCCGGCATACTGCTTCGTGTACGACGTCGGCGGCGGTGCCGGCTTCCACGGCGGCGGCGTGTTGGGCGTGTGCGGCGTGTTGGGCATGTTGGGCGTGTTGGGAGTCGTGGGCATCGTCAGCGGGTGTGTCTGCGTCTGTGTCTGCATCTGCACCTGCGACTGTATCGGCATCTGTGCCTGCGCGAGCGTCTGGCCGATCGTCTGCGCCTGCGTCGGGGCTCGTCCTTCCAGCGACCGCTGGCGCACCGGCGAGCTCACCGGCGACAGCGCCCCAAAAAGGTCTTCGCTAGCAGCGCCAGCTGCTGCGGCCGCTCCTGCAGCAAAAGCAGCAGCTGCATCAGTCACAGCTGCCGGCAGAAACGACAGACGCCGGCCACCACCCAGACTCGTCGTCGACGACGACCGTGCTGGCCGCCCAATCAGCGACGACGCCCGGCTGCCCCGGTTGCTCGTTGCCGGCGCTGTCGTCAGCTCGCTGCCCCAGACGTCGGACCGGCCGCGCGTCAGGTCGCCGTCGGCTCCCACGCTCGCCTGCGCGCTGTGTCGTTTCTCCAGCGGCACCAGCCGGCTCGGCTGCGTCGACACCACCGACGACCGCTGGCTGTCCATGCTGTCGCGCGATCGTCGCGGCGGCGTCGAGATCGACAGCCGGTTCGTGTATGCCGTCACGTCTTGCAGGACCGAGCTCGTCGGTGTCGTCGCGGCATTCGCGCCGCTGCTGCCTGCCGCATTCGTCGTCTCGCTGCTCGCCTGCGCCGATCCGCCGCCGGTCAGCGACAGCGTGCTGCTGTGCCGCTTCTGCAGAGCCCCTCCCAGCGCCAGGTTGCCAATGTTGCCCAGCACGCCGGTCATGCCGCCCACCATCACCTTGCTGCTCTCGGCCACGCCCTTGGGCGCGTTCGTCAGCGCATCCAGCATGTTCTTTCCCATGCTCTCGATCGCCTGCAGTCCCGTCTTGTTCGCCGGCATGTTGTTGACGTCCTTCTCCAGGAAGCGCTTCATGCCCTCGCTCTCGGCCAGCGACTGGTACCAGCAAGCGTCCCGCACATACCGCTCCAGCTCGCCGCGCAACGACCCGCGCGTGTGCATCTTCCAGCTCGGCAGCGTCCCGTGCTGCTCCGTGAACGCCGTCGCCCCCGAGATCGTCGCAATCCGCCGCATCACCTCGTGCATCTTTTCAAAGTCGCCGTACTTGCGCACAATCATCCATCCGGGATAGTGCGAGTTGGCCGGCTCGATCTGCACCAGAAAGTCCCACGTTGGCTTGCTCTTCAGCCGGCCCTTGTCCGGTGCAGGCTCGTCGTGTATCGTGATCGTCGCGTTGTGCAGCGTCAGCGGTGGTGGTGTCTTTTTGCGCCCTTGGCTCTCCGTGTCGCTCGTCTCGTCGTGTCCGGGCGACTGGCCTGGTGACTCGCCTGGCGTCAGTGGTGTCGACAGCCCATCCGCCACCCGTGCAGATTCGTCTCCCGACAAGCTCAACGACGGCTTGGCCGACGTGTGATCCGATGCGGTCGGCGACGACCGTCCAGCCCCATCGCCGGCCACCTCGTCGCCCGCCTTGTCTTTGCGGCGTGCATCCTCGTCGGCGATCATCTGGTTCATGCGCTTCATCTCCTCAATGGCCTCTTCCATCTCCTCGTCGGCCCGGCTGAGCTGCTTCCGGTGCGTCATCGTCTCCTTCCGGTGGTGCCCCTTGGTCAGCGCCATGCTGCCGACGTTGCCGTCGAGATCGACGTACAGGGCCGACTTGCCGGCCGCTGCGCCTGTCGTCGTGCTGTCTGTGCGCGTCTGCATGCCGACGTCGATGGCCTGGCTGAAGTCGGGCTCGCCCGCCTCGAGCAGATAGACGATCCAGCCGTTGATCCACTCGGCCTGCGAGCACGTCTGCAGCGTCGCATCGAGCACGGCGCTGGCCAGGACCTCGCGCAGAAACGTGTGTGCCGGCGCAAACTCGTACGTCTGTCGGTCGAGAAAGCCGAGGAGGTCGTCGGCCACCATGCGCAGCTTGTTCGTCTGCTGGCTCTTGTCCAGCAGGTTCGCCAGATGGCAGTCCGGGTTCGCCGCCAGGTAGTTGTGGATGGCATCGGCCGCCATGACCGAGGAGCCAGATCCGTCTTCCTGCTGCTGCTGCTGCTGCTGCTGCTGCTGCTGCTGCTGCTGCTGTGACGGCACCTCGGCAAAGGCCGATGCCAGCTCGGAGAAGAAGACGATCACGATCGAGGACGAGTTGGTGAGGAAGTCGAGAAAGGCGTCGGCCGGCCGCTTCCGGCTCAGATGGCTGGAGATGGTGACGAGGAAGGCGGTGAGCACGCGGCGACAGGACAGCGCAAACGACTGATCGGCCGGCACGATGGGCTCATACCACCACTTGATGTACTCGAGGATGACGGCGTCGACGAGGCCGCTCATGGCGAGCCGGGTCTCGGGGCGGAAGCTGTCGAAAGCGCGGCCGAGGGCCTCTTCGTCTGGGGCTGCCAGGGCCATGGCTGCGACCGGATCGGCGACGGGATCGGGGGTTGTCTCGGGGGCGCCGTGGTCACGTGCGTGGTACTCGAGGATGCGGGCGAGCGCATCGGTCCCGGTCTCGCCCTGGACGACACGGGAGACGGCCGGATTGCGGGTCTCCCAGGCGACGAAGAGGACGACGCCACCAAAGGCGCCCATCAGGACGAGGCCGACGCGGCCGAGGACAAAGTACGTCGTCGCAGCCAGGCCGACGCCGACGGCGCCGAGAGCATCGGGGGTCGCGGTGGAGAGCCATCGACAGAGCCTGGTGGAGAGGTCCTTGTCGATGCTGGGCGTCGGTGCACGCTGGCTGCTGCTGCCGGATAGGGAGAGCGGCGACGTGGGCGGGATCGAGGATAGCGATCGCTCAGACAGGGACGGAGCCAGAGGGGAGGCGGTGGAGGCCAGACTCGTATTCTTGACGTCGGGGCTGGCGGCAGATATGAATCTTGGTTCGGACGTCTGTGTGATGACTCGGCCGGGATCGTCGGCAGTTGAGCTGTCCCCCATCTCGTCGAGAGCGGCGCCGGGTCGTTGATCATCTTTCCGCCGGCCCATGAGGCTGTCTTGGTTGAGAAGTCGGATGGCGATTTCGAGATGGGGAGGATGGATTCGCCGTCGGATTTGGCGTTGGAAAGACGGTCGGCAAAGATTCGTAGTGTGGCGAGGAAAGGAGAAACATTTGGACCTGCAAGAATAAGACAGAACCAAGATCAAGCATGGGACCCCAGCTTTGAGCGATAGTGCATGCTGCCGGTAATATTACGATGGGCGGGTCCCCTGGATTTCGGGCTGGATTGGATCATTTCGCGTTTAGGCCTACGTAGTGCAAGCAATGTAACCTGGCTGGGGAGCATGCAGGGACGCGTATTAGTCATGCCAGATTGAGGTTAGTGCGTTCGATGGATGAGTAAGCGGAAATGGGATGAGGCATGTGGTCACTTTTACTACAGAGTACGGAGTAATCTGTACATAATACTCCGTACAGTCTTCCGTACTGCGTACACCTGCTTTCCCAGTCACGCGCTCGGCCAGCTCGCGGCTCCAGACGCGCGTCATGGCCTCGCCGGTGCCTGCAGAAACAGCCCGTCAGCATCCGTGCACCGACAGCAGGACCGGAACACGAGAGGGAACCGACCTCGAGAGCCACCGGTGGCAATGGCCAGCTTGGACTCGTAGGGACGATAAGACGCCATGGTGGGATCGGGAAGTGCTAGATGTTATACAAAATACAAGACGTACAGAGTACAGCTTGTTGTACGGCTGCTTTCAGAATGCAGTTGGTCCGGGCAAGCCCATCTTCAGCCCAAACGAAAGGAACCGACGCCAGAAAACGGAATGGCATCATCGCTAACATGGCGCTCTTGCCCGAACAGGAAGTGTGGGTTGCGGGGTTTGCACGACATCGACACGGCCGCGCTTACGGCGTAGTGGTGAGGACAACCGCCCCACATACCAAAGAGGAAGGAACGCAGACGACGGCGTATTTCGAGCCAAAATGAGAGGAGAGCAACTTGCGACCGAGGACGAGAGCGGCTGGGAGACACGGCGCCACGAGCTGTCGCCGCCGCCGCTGGACGAGGTAGCGGCCGTGCTAGCGGCAGCGCTGCCGCGCAACTACAGGGCGTCGTCGGCGACGGTGGTCGACTGTCCGGACCTGCGGGCAGCGCCGTTTTTCCTGGCAGCCGCCGGCCTGAGCGGCCGCCCGACGACGGCCGACGTGGGTGGCCAGGGCAACCTGTTCCCGACGCCGCGCCGCGACAAGAATTATGGATTGCTAGCCGTGGCCGCGCGCATGCAGCTGGACGGCGAGCGCGGCGCCCTGCTGGGGGCCGGCGCCGGGCCCAACCGCGTGCACGGCATCAACTCGGAGCTGGCGGCGAGCCTGAGCTGGGAGGGCGGCTGGACATCCCCCGCGGTCACGGATCGCAGCCGCAGCATCCGCGTCGAGGCCGGCCGCGTGCGCTGCGTCCCCGCCGACAGCACCGAGTGCGCCCTGATGGTCAACCTGTTTGGCTCCTGCGGGCTGCCCGGCCCCGTCCTCCGGGTGACGGCGCGCGCTCGCCACGGCGCCGCCGCCAGCTTTCCGGCGTTCTTGCAAGCGGCCCTGCTCGACGCCTACGGCCCCGGCCGCCAGGTCTCGCTCGGCGGCGTCTTTCTCCTCCGACAGGGCCGCGCCCGCTTCCACGTCATGCCCGACTTCCCGCCCGCCAGCGCGCTGCCGTTTGCCGACCGCCAGGCCGTCGAGCGCTGGCTCACGTTTCACGACTTTGCCGCGCCCGTGGTCTGCCTCTCGGTCCTCCACTCGGCCGACCCGCGCGGGCTCGGCCTCCGCATCGAGCACTCCCACTGCTTCGCCGCCGACCAGCCCGCCGGCGGCCACTACCACTACGACCACGTCGCGCGCGACGGCCACGACGACGACGACGTCGAGTACGAGGCGTACTTTAACGTCGCCGACGCTGTCGTCCAGATCGACCCGTCGCCGGCCAGCTACGAGGGGGAGGGACACGAGGGACACGAGGGAATATGAACATTGAAGCTGTATCGCATTGATAGTCTCATACCACCTCACCACTTCCGCAGCTTCCACGAGGCCGTCTCGGACCACACCCTTGCGTACCACTGGTGCAGCTCCTCCATCCACGGCGGCATCGGGCCCTTGGTGCCCACCACGTTGCCCTCGCTCTGGAAGAGCACGCTCTTGAGCCGCAGCTCGACCTCCTCGCGCGGCTTGTCCATCGTGGCGCTGATCACAAAGAGGCCGTCCGACGCCCGCGGGCCCTTGTTCCTCGGCGAGTCGCCGCAGCGCACCGTGATCGACGTCGGCGTCTTCTCCACCACCTCAAAGTGGTCCGTGATCACCGTGCCCTTGTCGTATGTGCTGGCCGCCAGCTCCTCCGTGTCCCACAGCTGGCCGGCCGTCTCGGGGCCGCGGTACTTGTTGTCGAGATACTTGCGCTGCACGGCGTAGCCTGGGTTGTTAGAGGGAGGAGAAGAGGAGAGGAGGATAAGAGGAGACGAGGAGAAGAGGAGACGAGGAGACGAGGAGACGAGGAGACGAGGAGAAGAGGAGACGAGGAGAAGAGAGGAGACACACCATATCCACTCCATAGACCCCGGCAAAACTCCAGCACCAGCGGCCCGTCCTTTTGCAGCAGCTCCGGCCGGATGCTCGACATGGGCAGACGCCGGATGCACACGTCCTGCGTCGCCGGGTTCCGTGCCGGATTCGTCTTCTTGTACACGCTCGAGCTGAATACCGGATCCGACGGCGCCAGCGGCGAGATCACCGGGTTCCGGGACGCCAGGTATGCAGCCACCGTCGAGGTGCCGAGCAGGCCGGTCACGATCGACGTTCGCTTGAAGCCCATGGTCGCGGTTGGAGAGGACGAGGCGTTCGGAGCTGGCGGAGAGAGTCGGCAAAGTTGGGCCGCTTTCCGACATTCGTATGCGGGGAACTAGAAGCCCGGCAGCCAAGGAGGAAACCAGCGGTGAAGGCGGAAACACACTAGCCTGCAACAGGCAGCCAGTCTGCTTTTCGTGCTTTTGCGTATAACTGGAGCTCAGTGTGGCACGTGACCCACGGCCAAAAGGAACTCGCACCTCAGAACAAGGCTGAAATTAGCTGTTTTGGCGGCATATGCTTGCGCCATGGTAGGCTATCTCAGGTACCCACAACTCAATTCGGGGAATGGCTTTAGCCAAGCTTAGCCAAATGCTTAGGTCATCGACCACGTCTATAAGCAACGAAATGAACAGAGCATCTCGACTCTAAAAGCACACTCTAGACATGAACTCCCTTCCCCGTCTCGCCATACGGACACCAGAAAATCCCGTCGCCGTCCCAGAGCTGCTTGATCTGCTTCAGCTCGGCGATCCGTCCGGGGCTCTGCATCTCCTCGAGCGCCGTATTCGCCCGCATGTTGTTGACAATCGTCCGCGGCGCGTCTGTAGCCGGCTGGTCCTGTCGGCAGATAGCCTTGAAGTCCCGGATAAACGCCTCGCACGCCGCGCCCGTCGCCGCCTCCGCATACGACGTCATCGCCATGGCGCTGACGGCCCGGTCGCGACAGTCAAGCGAGCGCGTCCGGCCGCGGCCCTCGCGCTCGAGCTGGAGCTGTGCCGCCGTGCTGCAGCTGCCGAGAACGACGGCCGTGTGCCGTGCGTCTGCGTGCGCATCTGTGAAGGCGAGCCAGCGCCGAAAGACGGCCACGACAGCCGCCGCGCCGAGTGTCCGCAGCCGCGCCGATGCAATCTCCTTGTAGCCGCCCTGGCGGTCAAACTTGGCGAAGCCCGCGTTCATCTGCGCAAACGGCGTCGCCCCGGTGTCGGCCCGGACGGCCTGGGCCACCACGGCCTCTTCAAACAGCGGCGCCGCCGCCGCCGGGCCATCGGCAGCCGGGCCCATGTACGAGGCGCTCAGCATGATCATCGGCGCCGCCGCCGGACCGCCGCCGCGGACAAACAGCAGGACCGGGCTCAGCGTCGGCGCCGGGTGCTGCAGCCGCGAAAAGGCCGCCGCCGCCACGTCCAGGGCTGCGGCCGGAAAGACGAGGCGGCGGTTCCAGATCGACCCGTCCGTCAGGCCGAGCTCAGCGATAGCGTAGATCCGGACCGTCACCGACACGACGACGCCGAGGCCGTGACCGGTGCCGCAGAGCGCCTCGAAGAGTGCCAGCTCGTCGCCCGTCGACGTCGCGCCCACGTCGAGCGCCTGCCCGGCCGCCGTGACCACCCGGAACGACTGCACGCTGTCGACGGCCATGCCGTGCAGCCCGACCGCAATGCCCTGCATATCCAGTGTCAGCGTCGCTCGTGCGCATCGCCGGCCTCGGCCACCGCCCTGCCCGTCCCCCTTACATTGCCGCCGCCCAGGACAAAGCCGGCATAGCCGACCGTATCGCTGTGCGGCCAGCTCGTGTAGAAGCCGGCCGCCGTGCACGCCTGCAGGACCTGCCCCGTCCGCGCGCCGCCGCCGACCGTCACAGACAGCGCCGCTGCGTCCAGGCTGACGCTGTCGAACCGCTTCAGGTCCAGATACAGCGTTTGTGCGCCGACAGGCGCAAACGTGCCGTTTCCGCCGCCCGCCGCCAGGAGGCAGAGGCCCTTTACCCGCGCATAGCAGATCGCATCGGCAATGTCCTTCTCAGACTCGGGCACCACCACCAGTGCCGGTGGCGCGCTCAGGCCGCAGTCCGACCACCGCGAGACGGCCGCCTGAGGCGGAGCCGCAGGATCCGGCACAATGACCTCGCACGTCAGCTCAACAGAGTCTGCTGCTGGTGCGTCCATGGCCGGTCGAGGACAGAAGGAGAATAGCTAGAGGAAGACGGAGGGCAGAAAGCACCGAGAATGGCTTCCTTCTCCATGCCAACGAGCCCATGAACTGTCTTTAGGAAATCTCACACCATAATCGGCAGCTGCGGAGCACACGTGATCAGAAGTCGCCTTATTCAGCCTATATGTAAGCAAGCTGGAAGAGTCCACTCGATGTTCTCTAAAAGTCGCATCGGCCGTTCTTCTGTGTTATTCGAAAGGGCCAGATAGCTAGGTCTTTAGGACTAAGTCTGTGCCCGCTGCTTCAGACTCGGAGATGCAGAAATCTGTCTGTACGTCGTACGTCGTAGGATCTCAGTCACCATGGAGGACCCATAAATCGTGCTGGCTCGGTTCATCCCAGTCTAATGCGGGTGTCATCAAGCGGATGATCCCAAAACGACGGTGTTGCTGCCCAATTAGGGTCCAGCAAGAGCAATAGGTTCCGTGTTGGCGCTTGTGCAATTCGGATCCATACTCTTGTCATCGTCCAAGGCCCGAGTCTCGTTGTAAGATGGAAGAGTCTTCGATTCTCGAGCGGGATATCCGATGGAACGTGTCTACGTATATACGGGACGTTGTCTGCATGGCGGCAGCCTGTCATTATTCTGAATAAAAATAGTAAACTCACAAGCAACATGGCAGATAGAAGGACGCCGAAGCTGCCGTGGTAGTGCCCGAAGACGTGCTGCCGGTGGCCTACGAAGACGAAGCGTCGGAAGACAACAATGCCGTCCGGGTGGTCGAGATCCCTAACTGCAAATGGCTGAGGAGATACCGGAGCGTGGCTTTCCAGATGTTGTCATGGCCTTGCTCGCATCCTCTGACCCATCCGTGAGCAATGGTACGGTAAAAGCGGCCGTTCCTGGCTACGAGCTTCATGCTCTCTCCATCCTTCTCATCGCTGACACTCCTTGTCCGCTTCGGCCATTAGTGGTCTCGGAGGAGGCGGTCTTGCCACTCCATACACGGCCAACGCGGCATCTGCCACACAGTATTCAACGTCTGCCCTGATCGCGTCAGTATCCTTTTCCTCTTGGCAACTTCCTGCAGCCGATAAACTTACCATCTCCTGTCAGACATTGGGTACTTTGTGCAACCATAAGCCTGAAATCCCTAGGTCTACCTTCTTCACTACTCTTGACCAAAACACGCAAGGTCATCCGATCTGATGGCTGGGGCGTTCCCAAGCTCCACTTTGGGGACGGTGTCAGGGAAACCTACACCTCAAAACACTATTCCGTCCGTGCTCGAGCACTTTCCTGCCCTTGTTTGGCTGTCCTTATAAACCCGCTTTTTGGGCAAGATTTTGGATATGAAGAATGTTCGCCCGAGGACCTAGGGCTATGCTCATATGGGTGATGATCAATCTCAGGTGGTTCAAAGGTCAGCCTAGCAGCCCTCGCCTTGACTAGTAAAGTCACACCATCGACTTGCGAGTATGCCCTATAGTACAACGCGGACACGCTGACCCATTTCAGTGCCCAACCTACGACCGCCCGATGGGTGAGGGCTTAGTTTCCACATCTGATCTACATCGTCAACGGGTGCGCTAATTTCGTGCGTGTTATTGGTATTTGTCGAATCTATCTGGGCTAACTTGTCTCTGCAAATGGATGTCTCAGACTCTGGTCTACTGGATATTGGGCCAGTTCGCCTCCGATGTTTCTACAAATGCTCATACTGGCGGTGTGTTTCGTTGCTGGGAGACTGTCGGACAAGCCGTGTCGTACGGTATCAACGCAAAGGCATCCAACAAGTTTATCCCATTCGGCATCTACATCGGCCCGTTCAAATTGCCGTTCCTCTTCTTTGGCTGATCGTCCTGGAACTGCCAACAGAGAAGAGAGGTTTAGGGTAATTGACGATGAGGGAAACGTGGTTAGCAATCTAGGCACCGTGAAGCCCACTATAGTGAAAGAAAATCCCGCACAGGTTCGCTCTGAGTTGGGGATTAGCAAGTAAGCTGTCCCACAGAAGCACATGTACCCCAAAACACAAATTTTGTGTTTATCAATGTCAGATTAGTCGAATCTAGATCCAAGCCATTGGACAAGCAATTCGTGCCATGCTTTCAACCATGTCGTACTCCGGTGCAAGCCCAACGGTGTCTAACCCAGCTGTTACACAACTTCTTCCACCCGCCATGTGACTACTATTTCTCCACAAGGCGAAAATGTGCTACAGAACTTTAAACAATGGATCAACATCTGACCGTCTAAAAGGAAATGTATTATTAAACGACGTAACCGTTGCTGCTAGTGCCGCTGCTAACGTCTCTCCTCTACCATCGAAATGTACTTCATAAAGGCATTCTTGCTGCTGGCTTGGAAAGGGTTCATATGCCGTTCAGAAGCAGGCACATTCCACAACATTCCTTAGCATTCGCTCTAGAACGAGTGCGTCTTAGCACTCGAGACCATATATTCAATCCAGGAGGCCGCAAATATTATCAAGCCTCATTTAAAAAATACATAGCTTTTCGCCCCCAAGTGGCGGTTGTAAATCTAGACCTTTTCAGAGTAGTATTCTTGATGTAGTCAGCATTGTTCGTGAGACAGTGAATGTTACAGTGCGTATAATATACTTTTCCACATGCACTGTTCCACCACCGTGAAGAGGGGCAGTAACGTTCTGCCACTGCTTCGACTGACAGCAAGTGCACACGGCTGCTGGAACTCGCAGTTTGGGCCACCAACGCTAATTCCCCCTCTTCTCAATTGCCGCCTGCCGTTTCCAGCCATCACCGTCCAACGCCATCGTGTGAAAAGGAGCGAATCCTTTATTTCGACCGACTTCATCATCAACCTTGACAGGCCACCGCCAATTTTGCCCTCCCTCTCCCCGCGCACTCGTGCAGCCCCAGCCATGGGCCCCAGTCGGCTCGAAGACGAGGAGCTCTCCATTTCACTGCCGCGCTCTCAGAGCCGCCGCTCCCACACCACGCTGGCTTCCGGCCAACCTCCACCGCAGGTCAGCGTCACCGACTATGGCGCCGTCGATGATGCCAAGGGCAAGGGCAAAGCCGGCACCAATCCTACGCATCTCCCCGACCGCATAAAGTCTACCGATGCCCGGCTCGACCAGTACAATGTCATCCGCACCCTGGGCGAAGGCTCCTTCGGCAAGGTCAAGCTCGCCATTCACAAGTCCACGGGCCAGAAGGTGGCCCTCAAGATCATCTCGCGCAAGAAGCTTATCAGCCGCGACATGACCGGTCGGGTCGAGCGCGAGATCGAGTTCTTGCAGCTTCTGCGTCATCCCCACATCATCAAGCTGTATGTACATGTCTTTTTTCTCCTCCCGTCCCTGCCAGTCTCCGTGGTCGCACGGCTCCAACTCCGTCCATGTCCATGCTTTCATGTCTCCCCATGTTCGCGATGCTGACAATCACGTCTGCCCAGGTACACTGTCATCAAAGACTCGAACGATATCATTATGGTGCTCGAATATGCCGGCGGCGAGCTGTTCGACTACATCGTCAAGAAAGGCCGCATGACCGAGCCCGAGGCTCGGCGTTTCTTCCAGCAGATGCTGTGCGCCGTTGAATATTGCCACCGTTACCGTGTTGTGCACCGCGATCTTAAGCCCGAGAACCTGCTCCTCGACGACAAACTGAACGTCAAGATCGCCGATTTCGGTCTCAGCAATATCATGACAGACGGCAACTTTCTCAAGACCAGCTGTGGCAGTCCCAATTATGCCGCCCCGGAAGTCATCAACGGCAAGCTCTATGCTGGCCCCGAGGTGGATGTTTGGAGTTGTGGCGTCATTTTGTACGTCCTGCTCGTCGGCCGCCTACCCTTTGATGACGACCACATCCCCAGTCTGTTTGCCAAGATCGCCAAGGGGGCGTATATTTTACCCGCGTGGATGAGCCCTGGTGCGGCCGGCCTGATTAAGAAGATGCTTGTCGTCAACCCCGTTCAGCGCGCAACCATTGAGGAGATCCGGCAGGACCCTTGGTTCCTTGCTGATTTGCCGGACTACCTAAAGCCGCCGGCCGAACCGTTCTTGAACACAGGCATTGATCCAGACAAGGCGATCAAGCCCAGCGACATTGCACCTAATGCCTCTGCCAAGGTGCAGGAGAAGCTTCACGATGAGGTCACCGAGAAGATCTCAAAGACAATGGGCTACGGCAGGAAGGACGTTCAGGAGGCATTGGAGGCGAATGAGCCTTCTGCCATCAAAGATGCATACATGATTGTTCGGGAGAACAAGCTGATGCAGATCAACCGTGAGACGCACCCCCATGAGGGAAACAAATTGGCACGCGAGACTACTTGCTGACCAGTTCTGATAGCGACTCTAGGTGTCGACAACCCGTACTTTGCATCGTCACCAACGGGAGACAAGACCGCCGGCTCCATCGCCATGAACATGGCAGGAAGCGGTGAGCTAGATCCCGGCGCCAGCCCTCTGGGTATGTCATCCAGCCGGTCTATCAACTCAAATAGCACGAGCGCCTCGCCACGGCCTTACGTCTCAAAAGTCGGCATTCTTCCGAGTAGCTTGCCGGCCTACCACAAGGATTACATGGCTGGCAGCGGGGACATTATGGAAACGCCATCATTTGCCGATCCGCCTGCAGCAACACGGACCCTGGCCGATCAAGAGGAAACATCTCGCCGCTTGCGTCCTCACTCCCGCGGCCAGATCCGCCTCGACGAGTCCAATACGAGACCGCAGAGTATGACGCCGGTCAACCCGCCTAAGAAGTCCAAGCAAGTGCGGTGGCAATTCGGCATCCGGTCGAGGAATGTGGCGTGGGACGCTCTGCTCTGCATCTACAAGGCATTGAACCGATTGGGCTGCAGCTGGGTTGTCGACGATGACTTCAATAAGTATAGCAACGAGGAGGATGACAGGTATGTTACAGCCCCACAGACATATACTCTTTATGGTACATGTGGCATGTCCTGTTGTGCTAACTTGCAGAAGTCGTAGCAGAGATGGCAGCGGCAGCTTTGACAGCTACAGGGGGTCTTCCAAAAAAAACAGCAACTTTGACGTTACAAAGAAGTACAAGTTGCCTGCAGACCCGTGGCATATTCAAGTCCGCTGGGAGACTGAAGGTATGTTACCCGTACCAAATAAACGACCAAACTATGAAGAGCACGGCTAACCCGTTTCACAGGTATTCGTCGATCAGCAATTGGAACAAATGTGGCCACCCCCGAAGAAGTGGAGGCAGACAGGCTCCTGGTGCGGAAGACCGAAGACGACAGCAAGATCCAAGTGGTGGCTATGCGACTGGATATCCAAATCTACGAGATGGAGCCATCTGTCTACTTGGTCGACTTCAAGTGCAACGGCTACGAAACAGCCGAAGGCCACATTCTGGAGGAGAAAGAAGTGACAAGTGCCTTCCCGTTCCTTGATCTTGTGGCTAAGCTCATTCTCATGCTGGCCGATGGCGAGTAGCATCGGTGTCTCCATGGACATTTCCCGACACCTTCTTCCACATATCAATTGCTTGTTTTTTTTAGCAGAGGTTTGTTGTTTTACGCATCAGGGGCTCATGTGCCCCCAGAGTTCGTTCCGGTTACAGGTAGGATATAGAATAGACCTGCAGACTACCCACGGAGGGAGGGACGAATCGGTCGGAGGGCTGGGTGACGGAGCTTGTGTTTTCGAAGCCGTGCATTGGGCAGAACGCGACTTCAGGCGTTTCGTGGGGAGCCAAGGCCATTTACTGTAGTTTAGGGATACCTCTGGTAGAAAAAATGGCGGGAAAATATTTCTTCTTTCGCCCAAGTGTCCACGTGGCAGATGTCCGTCGTAGCTGCCGAAATGGCTGTAAGATGCAGGGAGCAAACGAGGACGGCCAATATGGGTCTCTGTCCTTTCAGCTTCTTGTTTGGGCGTCTGCTTATGCTGTTCACAAGAGTCTTGGTGTCTGCACCAGGCCCAGCCCACGTCAAAGCCATGTTTTCTCTGCTTCTTCTTTGTAGTTTCCGATGGTGTTGAATACTTTTTTCCAGCCTGAAGGGCTGGGGTTTGTTCCACGGTCGACACAACTCCTCAATCTTCGGCAGTCTGCACCAGTATAGCTTCATGTATCGCAAGAAGTCTTCCCTGTCCTTACACTCTTCAACCCGTTGTGTTCTCGTGCCTTTCCGTTATGCTTCCCCCGGCAGCTTTCGTATTACTGGCTACTCTAGCTGTCACCATCTACATCGTCTATCGCCTATTGGAGTCGCGGACCTGGTTTCTCAGCAGCAGCCGCACACGCAATGTGGAAATCAGCCAAAGGCAAGCCGCTCAAGACAACGAGGGCATAGAAGATCACGAGCTCCCTATGGGTGCAAGGCCCGATGCGTCTTCTATCCGTCATGCCCCCCTCGATGAAGCCCCTCCAATTGAAGATGCTAGCTCCGCACACTCTTCAGAGGCTCTGGGCATCGATGACTCCAGATCCCTTGCAAGCGGGCCACTCTACTTTGATAAAATGCCTACAAACACAGAACTGTCCATCGGTGCTGTCAACGACTTCACAACGCACGGAGAGAAGCTCGGGCTCCCACAACACGTCCCCATCGGTGCAGACAGAGAAGACTGGCTGATATTGTTTGACGACAACGGCATCTGCAACAGGCCAGGCTATAGGGACCTAACACACACCATGTCGGCGTCTGGTGAGTGGCACATTGCACATCACACGTGGGAGGATATCACGTCCGAATACGGGATCGTGCCTGAGAACGGATACGACACCGGCCAAGGAGATGAGGCGGCTGCAGGTGTGTTGATCGATACCAGGCCTGATAATGCAGCGAATCCATCGGCGGCGGACATTGACCGCGGTCATGATGCAGTCCTGGAAAAGGCTTTTGGGGCGGCCCTGGTGAGTCTGCGAAACAATGTTCATCTACGGGGCCAAACGGACCATCGACTGGGAGAAGGTAGCGAAGAGCTGCTGCCTGAAGTGACAAGACAGGGCTGCTAATACCGTTAGCCCGACTTTCCCACCGCCAGCGGAGAAGAGGACCCGGTGGATACGCTATCGGTGCAGCTGTTTCACCTGCGTCTGTCGTATCACAAATGAGTGCCGCGAGCGAGCACGGCCGCCAGGACAGGAAATTATCCGAGCCGTGCCAGCTGCTAGCAACCTTGGCCGCAAGGATGCCAGTCTCATGGGGTCGCGCACAGAAAATATGGGGGGCGGATGTCGGCGTTCCAAGAGTTGCTCCCGATATCTGGAAAATGGCTGCGGGACAGCTCAGAGCTTCCTTGGATATTCCACAACGTGTCATTGCCGTCTTATTTTTGCAATAGTGGTGCCATCTCATAATATCTGCGACCTGTTCTCTATTCAAGCATCCATATCAGGCCACTAAAAGAAGTTGTGTATTTGGGCGTCTATTTCTATCTTCGGACAGGAGTTCTCTCTCTACTTGGAGGAACCTGAGCGATTTCGCAGCTTCGTCCACCCACTCGTCCCGGCAGTCCTGGCCTTCTCCGGCCGTCGGCTCCTAGGGCTCACGTCCATTTCGGCCAGCGCCAGGGTGTCCTCGAGGTCTGTGATCACCGACGCCACGCTCTCAACGCCAAATAGCCTCCTGTCGGGAGCGCGGCTGCCACCGTTCTGCTGACCACCCTTGGACAGGACCCCGTCCTCCATGTTGTTGTGGTCGTCTGCAGCCCAAGCATCGTCGTCGAGAACCTCCCAGTCAGGAAGCGTACTCTCGCTGCTCAGCCTGGTCTTCAACCGGTCGGCCAAACGGTTCGGGCTCGGGAGCTTAAAGGCCCGGATGACATCGTCGCCAAGGAACGTGTGAGCCGTTCCGTGAGAATACCGTCCCATCATTGTGGCAGTCTTGCCAAACTCGTTTATATCTCGGCCGCCAGCACCGCCGCCATCTGTCTGGCGCATCGTTCCCCCAGGAGATGCCGGCGTGGACGGCGCGGAAAATATGCGGCCGGCCGGATTGTTGAGCAGCTGGCTGCCAATCAGCAGGTTGTAAAGATTGCGACCGATGTTGAAGACGTCGTCAAACGACGACCTTTCGCCAATCGGCACGCCCTGGGAGCCACAGGCCCACGCAATATCGTATGCGAGCAGGGCGACGCCCTCCAGGAACATGGTGTGTGACCAGCTGTCCTCCTTGGCGAGAGTGGGCAACTGCTTGTCAATGTAGAGCGGCCGCGCACGCGGCACTCGCTGGAACGGCTCGTGGTCTCGGCCGGCGGCGTGTGACGGCTGGAAGGTGGCGGTGCCGGGAAATGGCACCTCGCCGTGTGAGTATGACGAGGAGAGAGAGAAGATGGTCGGCCGAGGATAGTCCCGATGAGGGAGTGTGACTTCGGCCGGCAGCCGGATAGACAGGTAATGGCAAGCCAGCATCAGGATGTGTGTGACGTGGCCGAGGCTCGTGGAGATCACTTCTGGCTGCAAGTCTGCGTGGCAGATGGTTAGTAAGAGTCAAGAGGAAAAGCAAGAAGCGAGCCGAGAGCAAAATGCATACTGCTCATGGTGTAAGGATTAACAATCTCGCGGCCGCCAATCTCGTAGTGCACAGTGCTGCCTCGCTTCAGCCGGCGCAGGCCGTACAGCTTGGCTGCCTCCATGCACAGAAAGCCACGGGTGGCAGCCATGGCATCGTAGCTGCGGTTCCACTTGAAACGGGTCATGGAGACGGAGCGCTCGACCTCGTCCTGCATGCGCGATCGCCGCGAGGCCGTGCCGTTGGAAGCGACCGCGAGGTCGGAGCGCCGCCGCCGGTTGGAGTCCTTGCGGCGCTCGAGCTCGCTACGGGCGGCCTCGAGGTCGGCACGCAGCTTCTCGGCGCGCTGCACCACGTCGTTTGTGCGGTCGAGGATCTCCTGCCGCTCGCATTCCCAGGCATCGAGCCGGCTCTTGACCGCGGGCGCATCGCGCTGCTTCGGCTGCCGCTGTCTCTTGGCCGGCGGCTTCTCGTCGTCGGCATTCGAGTCCGCGGCCGGCGACAGCAGCAGCTCGCCGTTCACCTGCTGCTCCAGCTGCTCGTTCTGGATCAGGGCAGCCGCGTGCGCCAGCCGGTGCTCATACAACTGGTTTCGGGCATCGACAGGACAGAGAAAGGGCAGGCGTTGGGCATGGTAGTGACGACCGCAGATATCGCAGTTCATCTTCCACAGGGGGTGGGTTTTATCCCGGGAGAGTGCACAGGCTTCGAATGGTAGGATGTCGGTCAAGGCTCGAGGCGCACGACCACAAACAGACGCAGAGCCACGCCGGTGGCCCTTGTTCTGCCAGTCCTTGGTCTCGATCCGAGCAGCAGCGGCAGCATATCCAACCAGCGATGGAAAGGGGGGAGAGGGCGTGACGATGGAAGAGTGGTGGCGACGTGCAGCTGCTCGATGGCAGTCGATGGCGGACCGATCGTGGTTGATAGTGCTGGATGGTTGGAGCAGGCAGCTGACAGCCTGGAATGAGTAATAATCAAGTACGGGCAATTCACGTCAGGCATTGGAGAGGGAAAGACCGGTTCAGCTGTCGGCTGGCCAATCAGCGGCGCGGCTCGCTCTGAATGCTCCAGGCTCCAGCAGTGGCCGCTATCGTATTAATACCCATCACCTGGCGGGGCTCTCAGAGCGCCACCTCCCCCCCACCCACCCACCAACCCCTGCTCTGACGCTAGCTGTGCTTGCTGTAGGTCATCTGACAGCGCGTCTGCCGAAAACAGCTCTTCTCCATATTCAGTGCATCCACAAAAATAGGTCCCACGTTTGGGCATCCAGCGACGGGCCAGTTTGGAACCCAGTCCACTCCACGTCTGTCTCTTGTGTCCTTCTCGGCGGATAGGATCATGGCCTCTGCATCTGCACCGGTGCCGTCCCGCGCATCGCCGACGAAAAGGCCATCGCAGGAGCTGCCACCGCGGGCCAGCCAAAAACACGACGACGGCAGCAGCAGCAGCGACAACAGTAGCGGCAGCAGCAGCGACGGCGAGAGCGACAACAGCAGGCTGTCTGCCGTGCTTGCCATGGACGTCGCTGTCAAAGTCGCGGCCGATGAGATGGTCCTCAACAACGGGACCACAGCGCCGACTGCCCGGGATCTGCGCGCGCAGGCTCACACGCCCGAGCTCCAGACGAATCCGCCCGGCCAGAGCGATGGCAACGGGAACGGGAACGGAAACCGCAACGGCCGCGGCGGGCAGACCGGCCCCAAGGCTTCGATCCTGGACGCCCAGCACCCCCCCGGCACCCCGGGCCACATCCCGCCGTTTGACTGGGACGAGTTCGAGGCTCGCTACGAGCAGGCCCTGGCCGAGATGAACGGCGAAGAAAAGGAGCTGCTCGAGGACTTTGACCAGCTCGTCAACGTGCGCTTGGCCCACACAACCTCTTCCCTTGCCATTGACCGTGCTGCTGACTAGGCTGCAGTACTTCAACGTGTGGGCGACTGCCGCGTCGGCCCACGACGATGAGCGGGCAGTAAGGCGGTATGCAGCAAAAAATATTCTGTGGCCCTTTTCCAGCACTGCCGCTGCGTCCCCTGCACCAATGCTAACACTACTATCTGGCTTGCCAGCCTACAAACGAGGGAGCGATACGTCAAGATTGCCGAACAGAGCCTTGGCCAGAGAAAGCAACACCGTGAGTCCCCTCGTGCTCGCAGCAACTTTACCTTTCTTTCTTTCCGTCTAATCGCATACAGTCACCGAAGTGGTCCGCGCCTTTCAGAGCGCGCTGGCTTTGCTAAGCCAAACATAGAGCCCTGTGACAAGGTCCCAGGTTTGCATGATGTCTTTGGCGTTTCCCTTCGCAGCAAGCTTTTCTCCTTCTATTTTCCGGCATACACTATATTTCAGAATCTCCAAGAGGCTCTCCTTATGTACCACGATGTTATGAACCCTGTCGGACATGAATGACACCCAATGCTTTCGCCATGAGATGAAGGTCAGGTCAGCCATGTCTCACGTGACCGGGTGGATCCCTACTTAAGCTCTAGTAAGGCAGCAACTCTGCTCCAATAATCTCCTTGTTCCTCACTTAAATCGAAATGGCAACATATTTAAGTTTCAGTGTACCGCAAATAACACAGGTCAGCTTCTCCTTTCCAAATGGCTAAATGATTATGGGTGCATGCAGAGTATTCTAACACACAAATGAAACAGGCTGATCTGTTTGCCTTCCATGAGGCTCACTTTTCCCAACATGCAACGAATGACTTTAAGACCACCTTTCTAGATGGACAGCGTCCAGGTGCACGTGACCGCTCTCACCCCCTTCTCGACACATTCGATGAACTTGTCGACGTGGAGGATGAAGAATACGATGAGGCTGACTGGACGGCCCAAGACCTCACGCCTCTCAACTTGATCTCTGACCAAGAAGGAGCTTCAGGGATCCAGTGCTTCGATCTATATGCTACTGATGGCGAGGTTCCAGAGTCCTTAGGAGAAATTCTTAGCGACGACGTACCCCTGAGGGACGGCGATAGTACTAGCGAAGCCCCTGGAGACACAGCAGGGGGGCTCAAAATGACTACGTCCCAGAAGAAAAGGAGGAGGCGGAAGAACAACAGCAACAACACAAAGCGATACCAGGAGAAGCCAGATTTGCGGAAGCGAACATGGGATGTTGTGGACAGCGGCCTCGGCAGTCTGGATTACGATGATATGGAGCAGCGCCAAGCCTCGTCCCTCGTGCCACCACAACGCCGGCAAGTTACATATGACGATGACTGACGCCAACATGTGAGTATATGTTTCCATACTGTCTTTGTTGAGCCTCTACTGCACACATGATGAGAACACGTGTATCGTCATCCTTAGCCTGAAATCCTGGGGTCATTGCAGCCGGACAACTTGTTGTCGCTGGTGGCAATGTTCCATTCAAAAGGAACATGTTGAGACACCTAATCTTCTCTCTGACAATCGTGCAGCCAGAAGGCGAATATAGATGTTTTGCGGACTTTTATGTACCTGTGCATTTGCTAACTATTTTGACGCGCCAGATACTTTCGTGCTCCTTCAAGTTTACTTTTTTTGCGGCTTTGGATACCCATTGATTTGGTAGCGACCTATTATGAACCGTATTCCCGAGTCTAAGACGTACGTCGTAGAATGAAATTGAATGCCATACGATATCGTCGCCAAGATATTATACCATATATGTGCATATATTGAATATCGTTATAATGGGGTGTCATCCTTACTAAAGCGGGCGGCCATACCAAAATAATCTGCGCCTTTGCCCCTCCTACAC
Organism: Leptographium lundbergii; assembly: GCA_001455505.1. Lineage (NCBI taxonomy): Eukaryota > Fungi > Ascomycota > Sordariomycetes > Ophiostomatales > Ophiostomataceae > Leptographium > Leptographium lundbergii. The sequence goes on from LDEF01000088.1 coordinate 55,627, forward strand.
TTTCACCTCCTCCTTTCCTCGCCGGTGTCTGTTTGCGTCTTCGCAGTCGTCGTATTCTTTTACTAGAAAGAGCGAGAGGCATGCGGGGAGCTTGGAAGAAAAAATTTCCAGCCCAAACACCTCAGTGACGGGAGAGCCGTCTCTCTCGTGACAAAACACGTCGAAAAGTGCAACAACGCGCAGCCGTTTTCTCAACAGCCGACTACTCTTCTCTGCTCTGCCGACCTGCAGCCCCGGTCACACAGCATTTCACCCGTGAAAACCGGTGGACGCCGTGAGAATCGCAAAGATGGCGCGCGTATATGCGGATGTCAACCAGAACATGCCACGTTCCTATTGGGACTATGACAGTGTCAATATCAGTGAGCGCTGCATTGGATGGGCGGAGGCATATGGGTTTTGTGGCTTCCAAAGGCGCATCAACCTGACAGTTTGTCTTCTTTATAGGCTGGGGTGTTTTGGAGAACTACGAGGTCGTCAGGAAGATCGGTACGTCGTCGATGGAGAGAACACGAAGAGCTATATCAGTCAAGCTCCGGCTTTGCGCGCAAGTTGCGCTGGAATGAATTAACACGACGGAACGGGCTAACATTATCTCCCTGTGCCCCATTAGGCCGTGGAAAATACTCTGAAGTGTTTGAGGGCATCAACGTCGTCAACTATCAGAAGTGCGTCATCAAGGTCCTGAAGCCTGTGAAGAAGAAGAAGATCAAGCGCGAGATCAAGATCCTGCAAAACCTGTCTGGGGGGCCCAACATTGTCGCGTTGCTAGACGTTGTGCGCGACTCGCAGGTACGACGCGATTTCAAATGTCCATATCGTGTAGCTGTTCAGGAATGAGCCTAACCCCTTGTCATAGAGCAAGACGCCGTCGCTCGTCTTTGAGTGCGTTAACAACACGGATTTCCGCTCGCTCTATCCCAAGTTCACCGATATCGATGTGCGCTTCTACATTTTGGAGCTGCTCAAGGCGCTGGACTTTTGCCACAGCAAGGGCATCATGCATCGCGACGTGAAACCGCACAACGTCATGATCGATCACGAGAACAGAAAGGTGAGCTCCCGGTCGCTGTTCTCGTCTTTTTATCTTCCTCGTTGCCTCTCCTTTCTGACCGAACCAAGCTGCGCCTGATCGACTGGGGTCTGGCCGAGTTCTACCATCAAGGCACCGAGTACAACGTGCGCGTTGCGTCGCGTTATTTCAAGGGACCCGAGCTGCTGGTTGATTTCCAGGAGTACGACTACAGCCTCGACATGTGGAGCTTGGGTGCCATGTTCGCGTCCATGATCTTCCGCAAGGAGCCGTTCTTCCACGGAAACTCCAACTCGGACCAGCTCGTCAAGATTGCCAAGGTGCTCGGCACCGACGATCTGTTTGACTACCTGGACAAGTACGAGATCGAGCTTGACGCGCAGTACGACGACATCCTCGGCCGCTTCCAGAAGAAGCCCTGGCACAGCTTCGTCAACGTGGAGAACCAGCGCTTTGTCAGCAATGAGGCAATTGACTTCCTGGACAAGCTGCTGCGTTACGACCATGCTGTACGTGTTCTTCTGGACAGTCGCCTATCCTTGCACAATACCGTTACAATCCTTGATTTCTAACCCTTCTCTTTTATAGGAGCGGCTGACTGCTCAAGAAGCGATGGCACACCCCTACTTTGATCCAGTCCGGGAGGAGGGTACGAGGCAACGGTTGCTTCTGAACCCGCCCACGAATGCGACGCAGTCTTGAGGCGACCTCGAGGCATGAAACGTAACATGTCCAAAATGTCACTACATCCGACTACACTTCGCGGCTAAACAGGCCTGCCAGCTCTGCGCCTGTTCTGCGCTCTCGGACTCGACATATGTCTCAAAAATGATGTCGCCGTTATGTACACTTCACTCCGAGCAGAATGATAGCATGGATGTACTTGTTGGCTGTAGCAGCTCTGGCTAAGGCAGATGCATCATTCTGAGCATCGGGAGGGAGGTTGGGTCAAACAAAAAGCGGGAAGCCCGATTAATAATCCATAGTCATCGACGGTTCCGTTTAGCTTGTCTACTTGTTGCAGTTGGGGGCTCTCATTTCATCTCGGCGAGGGTGCCTGGCCGTCTTGTTGCTTTACATTGTCTCCCTCTCATTTTCTGACGCTATCGTTTATTTTTCTGTTTGGGTACTACGTGTCTGTACGAATCTATGTAGCTGTCACTCCGGATTTGCATCATCTTTGCTTTTAGCTTTTTTTATTGCCTTCAATTTTTATTTTGGCTCTAATGCTATTTTGTAGTTGTCACAATAACGCAATCGGCTTGAGAATGTAACTTCGATTGGTAAAATCTTGAACGAGGTTACAACAAGAAAGCAATGGCCTCACCGATGTTTGGAAGTCTTTCAAGAGCTACAGTCCAAGAGTCCGTATTCTCCCCCTGTCTAGACGATACGTTTCTTTGTTGATGCTAAATTGGTTGCTTTCCCGTTTATGAGCACCACTGCGCCGAAGGCCTATAGATTTTGGTGTTGCTATCTCTGCTCTTGTATCAGGCTGTAATATATACCAACTACAGGCACTGGAAACAAAAATCTCGGCCACATTTAAAGTCATCCTGTCCACAGCGCCGTATAGAGCCACCCGGCGTCTGGATGGGCGACCCAGCAGGGCTACCCGTCTCTGCAACTTGGAGGCCTCTGCTCAACAGCGGTGACGAGAAGGATGTTGACATGAGCCGTGTGGTCTTGCCATTGGTCTTTCTGATTCGCTTTGCCGTGTACGCTCTCCTGACCAAAGCCCGATTTGCTCCTGATGAAGTTCGTCTAGTTGGTGTATTAAAGTTTCTAAGGCGAAGAATGCTTTTAGGAGTGAGGTCGCCGTGTCCCAAAGACAGCTCATCCATATCGTCATCGGCCGAGTCATCGGACACGAGCGAGATGATGCTGCTGCGATGGCTTCCCGGGTTGGTGTGCTGGACTGCCACCCCTTTCCGTCGTGGTGTGCTTGGGACAAATGCTTGCGTTTTTTCCACAGAAGCAGTCAATGGTGCTTCTTCGGCAGCCCTGTCAGGAGGCGGCTCCACGTCGAAACTGACACTAGGCTCGGGGACGACAGGTTCATCTTCCTCCATCTTGTCTGGCTCGCTTGCTGGGGCAGTCAATACAGCCGTATCAGCATCAGGCCGGTCCATCTCCTCCTGTGCGTCTATTGGTACAGGTGAGGTATCTTTCATCGCCACAAAATATTGATTGTTCTCTTGAGATAGTACTTTCTCATCAGATACTGGTTCCTCGTCGGATACTGGCGTCTCTTCAAAAACTAGCTTCTCTTCCGATAGCGGTTCCTCTTCGGGTACTGGCGTCTCCTCAGATACCGGTTTCTTCCCCGATACTGGTTGTTCTCCCGGTACTAGTTTGTCCCCAGATGCAGGCTTCTCTTTTGGCGGTAGTTCCCGTTTTCTAAGGCCTTCATTCTCATCGTCAGAGAAAGCATAGGATGGGTCCACCGTGTTCCTGGTGAATATTTCGGTAGTTCCCTGGTCCTCCTTTTCAGCGTCAACCATGTTCGCAAGATTGTCTGGCGGCTTGTTGTCACTTGGTTCCGCTACCGGAGAATTGACCTCCCTAGGCGGAGTAGGAAGATCATCCCTCTCTGAAAAGTCGCTTGGGAAAAATGGAGCTGCCTCAGAAGACGTATACTTGCTCGCAATAAGTTCTATCACCAGCGCAGGTCTGCTGATTGCGCCTTTAGAAACATTCTCCCGCATACCTGTTTCTCGGCCTGTCTGTTCTGTTTTTGAGAAAGACTTTCGTGACGCCCGTCTTCGCTGTTGTTGCTCTGCTTCAAAAGTAGGCTTCTTGCCGTCTCTCAACTTTAAAGCAGATAGCAGGACGACATTCAGCTTTTCACCCGCGCCAACCTCTTTAGTCGAACCACCCGTTCTGCCTTCTAGGGGTATTGCTCGTGTGGTTGTTTCCGTATCCTCAGGACGAGGTTGCATGGTCTTATGCGCTCCCGGCTTGGCAGCCGATGTCCGTACTTTTGACTGCTCCCTGTTACCATCATTGTCGTGGCTGGCTGGAGATCTTTGGCATAGAGTTGCTGACTGGTTGTCATTTATGCCGAGAATGAGGTCGTCTTCATCGTTTTGGTTTCTGGTGGCAGCAGTAAGAGCTGCTGGAAGCGCTTTACGAACGACGCCACTACCCGGGATTTGCTGTATTTGCCCGTAGTGAGGAAATGACAGCCCATTGCCTCGCGAACGGGAAAAAGCTTCTTCCGGGAGATCAGGAACACTCCAGGCTGGGTCAACATGGTTGTAATAGAATCCGGGAGGCCCCGAGGCCCCGAAACTTCCATAGAAACCTCCAAAGGCAGGCGACTGGTTGTTGAGCCCATAGCTGGGAGGCGAGTGAGAAGACAGACCCAGACGCCCAATTCGATCGTTTCCCTGCGCCGACCAAGTTGTAGTCCGGTGTGATGTCACGGCAGTCGAGGTTTTAGGCCTGGTGGAAACGCCGTGCAAGATCCGTTCCTCGTCCTGTTCCTCTTCGTCATCCTCATTGTTCTTGCGGCTAAACAATGAGCCAATGTTTGATTCATGTGCGTTGGGAAGCGAAGCAATGTGTCCGTTGTCCACCTCGATTTCGTCCGTATAGAAGTTGATCTCGTCGCCCGTATCCCCGAAATCCTTCCCGTATTTTTCGAACAGGGATTCAAACGCAGACTTGAGCTTGTTGTCGGCGGCGGCTCGTGACATTTCTAGCCGGTAATTTGGATCTTGCTTGACGGCGAACTCTTCAGGGTCCATGGAGATTTCGTCCTCATCCTCGTCGCCCAGCGCAAACGGGTCGTTCGGCGCTGAGGAAAGCTTTGCGCGCTTTTTCGGCGGTTCCATAATGCTGGCCCCATTTGCTGTGGTGGTGGTTGCAAGCTGAGACTGAGGCGAGCGTAGGCGCATTTGCCCGAGTACGGAGTATAGCAGTCAATACTCGCGAATGTCGTGTGAAGATTTAGTGGGGCTATTGTCTCTTTCTGCAGACGCGAAGGCACGTGATGCATCATGTGGCCAATAAAGGACGTCAGTGGGGGACCTCCAAGTGAGCAGGCGACCAACGACAACAGCTTTCTCATGCGACTTTGCGGAAAGTTATATAAGATACAACGCCAGCGATTTCGGTCTCGACGGCGAATCATGCAGCGCTTTTTGAGTTCAATCACCACTGCCAAAAATGTATTGCCAAAAATGCCGAACGCCTCTGAAACTGGACAGCTCCTTGGAGAATCTGAACCCTGCAGCGTATGATCTACTTGTCGGTACGTCGTTTCTAAGCAGGAGTTCACGGGACCTGATAAGAGGCGGTCCTTCAATGCTTTTGCTTGTCTTTATAACTGACCTGTGCGTCTGCACCAGCCACGGCATCACAGTCTCCCGGTCGACGGCGACCATCGGCGCGACTTGCAAACTCCCCCGATGCCGATAGGCGGACTCTTTACGACCAAGTTTCCAGAAATGCTGGGCCGTCTACCTTCAAACGCCATAGTGGCGGTGGCTTTCGCGGCGAAGCTTCCGCACGAGACAACTCTGCCATGTCCTTTGTTCTTCTGTCCGACTCCGCAGTAGTCCCACCAGAGGCACGAGAGCTGCCAGGTTTAAACGGTCTGCAAGCGGGAAACGGGCGGACTGGTGTATCTTTTGGCGATGGCACCGGCGCCGACGATGCCAATTACATGAGAGGTATGGAGCGGATCACGAGGCTTTTCGAAATATTATCGGCTCGCTCCGATATCGACCACCCGGTGTGTGTCGAATGTACGGAACTGCTAGTCGATGGCCTGCAGCAGCGACTGGACGCAGCGACCCGCGAGCGTGATGCCTACGTCAGCTTCCTCAAGAAGACGCACGCAGACGCGCCAAACGAAGAAGAACTGCAGGCGCAAGCGGAGGCGTTGGAACAGGCCAAACGGCAGGAAGCCGACGCCATGGCCGAACTGCTGCAGCTGGAGAAGGAGAAGGCGAAGCTGGACGAAGAGGTACGGACGCTCGAAGCAGAGTCCAAAGAGCTCGACCGGGACGAGGAGCAGTTCTGGCGCGAGCGGAACGCGTTTGCCGCCAAGCTGGCCGACTTCCAGAACGAGCGCGACAGCATCAACGCCAAGTACGACCACGACGCACGGCTGCTGGAGAGCCTGCAGCGCTCCAACGTGTACAACGACACGTTCTGCATCAGCCACGACGGCACGTTTGCCACGATCAACGGCCTGCGCCTCGGTCGGCTGTCGTCACGGCCGGTCGACTGGCCGGAGATCAACGCCGCCTGGGGCCATGCCCTGCTGCTTCTGGTCACGGTGGCCGACAAGCTGAACTACCGCTTCGAGAACTATGAGCCGCTGCCCATGGGCTCAACGTCACGCATCATCCGCTACGATCAGCCGTTGCCGACGGCCAGCCGGCTCAACGGCTCCGGCAGCGGTGCGGCAGGCGCCATTGCTCAGCGGATGAGCGCGCCGCCACCAGCGCCCAAGAAACACGTGCTGGAGCTGTATTCGTCCGGCGACATGCCGCTCGGCCTCACGTTTATGCACCGGCGCTTCGACAACGCCATGGTCGCGTTCCTGGAACTGGTCCGCCAGCTGGGTGCCTTTGTGCACCAGCAGACTTTGGCAGAAGGAATCCACACGCTGAGCTTGCCATACCGCATCGAAGGCGACAAGATCGACGACGTGAGCATCAAGCTTGGCATCGCTCAGGACGACGGCTGGACAAAGGCGTGCAAGTTGACGCTGACGTGCTGCAAGTTTCTCTTGGCTCACGCAAGCAACGTAAACTCAGTGTCCCCACGGAACCCGTAGCCGCATTCTTCGGCAGCACGCATTAGCTGGTATTGGTTCTGCTTGGTTTTCTTTTTTACGAGTATAATTAGACTAGGGGTGTTTCGGATGCTTGTATGGCGCTCGCGGTATTTGTTTTTTGGAAGAACAGTAATGGTGGGAGCCGGTGAGTTCAGGATACTGCATTTTGGGGGTTTCATGTCTCATGCAAGCTAGGTATATTACTTTTTGCTCAATGCTACGGAGTACTTTCTGCAGATCTGAAATAAGCATGTGTTATCTCTGTAGGCTCATCAGGCAACCGTACGCATCACAGGCATCAGAAGATCACATGCATCTCGAACACCAGCTTGATTTCATGTCTCATAACCGTAAGTCTCTTTAGCGTTTTTTCGTCATTTGAGCTTACATCATTTGCTGCGTTGCTTTCTATAATTCCCTGCGGCCAGACCACGATTTGTCATCGCTATTTTAGTTCCTATCAAACGCCCAACTCCTCAGTGCTTCTTTGGCACTAAATTTAGCTAGCACTCTGAACTAGCCTGACCTTCTTCGCCAGTCTTTGCTGTCTAGACAACCCGCGAGCTCGCTCTTATGTCTCATCGTAAACGTGAGGAGCAACGCCGTCTGCTAGGATATGGAGATCTATGTAGAGATGGCGTTATGCTTTCACGCATACAGCTTCTTCTCGTACGACTCCATGTTGACGTTGCCTTCCAGCTGGGCACTAGCCGTCCGAATCTCGAAGCGAACAGTGCCGTTGGTGACACCTTCGTGGAGCTTCTGGAGGCTCTGGATGCCACAGTCCTGCATCGAGTGCTTCAGGCCGGCAGCCAGGTAGGGCAGGAACTTGTTAATCGACCTGAATGAGTGTTAGAGACCATGTTCGCATCTAGCTAAAGGATCTGTGAGGCAGAACTTGCCCTCTGTGTGCAACAGCACCAGACACGCCCTGCGCAACCAGCACGCTGTCGCCCTCCGAAAAATAGCGGGCAGTGCCGGCGTTGCTCTTCTGGCTGTCCTTGCCACCACCGCCAGCCTTCTTGTCCTGCATCGCATCGATGCTGCCCATGCCGCGATAGGCCTTGACGAGCTTGCCCTCACGGGACACAAACGAGGTACCGGGAGACTCGGTGGTGCCGGCAAGAAGACCGCCCATCATGACAGTCGACGCGCCAAGAGACAGACCCTTGACAATGTGGCCGACGTTCTGGATGCCACCGTCGGCGATGCAGGGCACACCGAAGCGGGCAGCGAACGAGCTGACGCTGTAGACAGACGTAGCCTGAGGACGGCCGACAGCCATGACCTCCTGGGTGATGCAGGCACTGCCGCTGCCCATGCCAATGCGCAGGCCATCGACGCCAGCAGCAATGAGAGCTGCAGCCTGTTCCCGGGTCACGACGTTTCCGCCAATGACGTCGAGGTCGGGGAACTCCTTCTTGATCCACTTGATCATCTCGATCTGGTACATGCTGTTGCCCTGGCTGCTGTCCAGGATGACGATGTCCAGACCGGCATCGACCAGCTTCTTCAGGCGGAGCTTGTCCTCGGGCCGGGTGCCAATGGCAGCAGAGCAGATGAGCTGCTTGGATGCCGGCAGCTTGGAAGCAAGCGGGAAGTGGATATTCTTGGTCAGGTCAGAGCGAGAGATCATGGACACAAGGTTGCCGTCCTTGTCCACAATCGGCAGCTTGCCCTTCTTGGACTGCGACAGGATCTTGTTGGCCTCGACCAGGGTCACGCCCAGTGGGGCAGTGACGAGATCAGTGACCATAACATGAGACACCGACCGGCTAGGGTCATCCTCAAACTGGATGTCACGGTTAGTGACAATGCCCAGCAGCTTGGAGCCCAAGCGTCCCGTCTCTGCAACATCCAGTTAGCCATGCTCAACCCGAGTTTGTATCACACGCCACGGTGGTTGTTAGAGGCCGATTCATAAATCTTTTTCTCCCCAGGACGTTAAGTCTTTGCGGTGGAACGAAAGTTATATGTTTAAGAGAAGTAATCATAATCGGTCGAGGTGCAAGCGGCACTACCACTTTGAAGGGCAACAAGGGAAAGGACACGCCAGCAGGATGCAGAAACTCACCAGTCACAGGGAAGCCGCCAAACCCCCACTTCTCCTTCAGAGCCTTTGCCTCCTCGACAGTGGTGTCGCGGCTAATGACGACAGGATCGGCAATGAAGCCGTTCTCGTACCGCTTGACCTTGCGAACCATGTCGGCCTGTGCGTCTGGAGAGCAGTTGTGGTGGATGACACCCAGACCGCCCTGCAGGGCCATGTGGATGGCCATCTCGTGCTCGGTGACAGTGTCCATGGGCGAAGACACAAACGGCGTCTTCAGCGAGATCCGCTTGGTGACGGGAGAGTCGAGGACGACCTCCGAGGCAGGGAAGCCAATGTAGCCAGGGAGCAGCAGGAAGTCGTTGTACGTGAGGCCGCCGTGGGTCTTGGCATCCATCAGGTCATCGATGCTGAGGCCATCACGGGCGTCGTACTCCTTCAAGAGCTCCTCGGCCTTTGTAAAATCAAGGAAGTTTGACTTTCCGTTGACCACAGACACGGGGCCGTTTGAGAAAGGCATTGTGAATACAGATCAAGTCCTTTGAAGGAATGGTCAGTACTGATCCACAGCCAAGCTCATCCTCTTGCCCCTCTTCCCGTACGGGATGGCCATGTCGGTCTCGGTCTCGGGGCAGTTTGCCATATACATATAGGCATAGAGATGATCACGGCATACCTGTTAAGAGGAGTTTGAGGCCACGAAAGACGGAGAGGTGAAGAGTTGAGTTCGAAGACTTCAAGCGAATTTGGACTTTCGACCAGTGGCAGTTTCACGTACCGTTCGATGTTGTCTTCTCCCCATTAAAAGAAAGAAGGAAAAGGGAGAATTTCTTCGTCCCCTCTCTTTCGCAAATTTTTTTTTTATCGCCGCCCACGCTTAGCGTGCAAAGTGAGCTATTCTGAACTAATCGGCTGACTAAACTCTTCCAGAATGGCAAGACCTACTCGTAGTTAGGCCAGCATATTTTTTTTTGCTCCTCAGACAGGCTCGTGAGAACCTTCAGCTCCATTGATCTTAAAGTGGTCCTTGTTGGATCTAGCCTGATCTCTGCGCCTTACGACTATGCGTCCACTTTACGTTCTAGGAATGACACTAGATACAGAATGGACAGCAGTGCGGGATACATGCTCACAGACACAGGGAACGCGTGGTTGTACGAGTAAACAATCCAATCACTGCCCCATGCCACACATCTTGCTGTAGAACGACTACTCCGTAGAAACGGAGACTTGAGTAGACAGCACGACAAAAGTACACTTTAAGCTTCTCACGTGAGGCTGTCACCGCCCGCGAGATAAACCGCAAAAACGGCCGTGCGCGCTCTGTCAATCCGCCACTTGCCGAGCTCAACCAATGGTGACGTCGTTTGCGTGGTACGCTAATGCTTTAGGCATATAGCGGTATTATATTGCGATTGTAAACAAACAAATATCCCGATCTCCACGGCGACAAGCCGCCAAATCGAGAAACAGCACCCCTCCATAGACTCCTTCCTCCCCAATAGCGGAGAACTGAATAATATTATTATCGCCTGCATTTCTCGTCCGGGTTTACGATTAGACTTCGTCACAAACAAAAAACCTTCCAGGGCTTTGACATGCAGATTTTGCTTCGTATCCTCCTTCGGTCTGATTAATTTTTTCCTTTGTTTTCTCCGCTGGTAATCCCGACTCGACCGCGCTTGCGCCTCTGACGAGCCGATGGACATCACCGGCACAGTCTTGCTATTCGGATTCTACAAAAGACAGTAGCTAACTACCACTGGTGCCCGTCTTCCTTTGTCTGTACCCGCCGCCGTCTTTCGCGGCCACGCATGGAGACCTACCATCCCGAGTGCTGGTTATAGCTTCTGCCGATCCCGCCTTTGTTCCGACTCGGTGACGTTTGACGGCGTCTTCTGCTGTGAGTTGGCGCTCAGTCACGGCCGAAAATGTACAGACAGCACCCGTTGAGGCAGTCCGAAACAATCGACTACGCCGTCACTCGACAGCCGTCGACGGCGTCTTCGTCAGCGTCGTCGGGCTACTCGACCACCTCGAACCAGAGCTCTATCGCCAGCAGCATGACCTCCCATGCCAGCACATACTCGACGCCGAGCCATAAACGCGGTCAAAGCGAGGCTAGTAGGCTGACGTCTTCCTTGTCCGGCCTCAATATCACATCATCCCCACCCAAGGCGGACCCAGACAACATCTACAACAGTGCGCGGCGGTCCTTGAGGCCGCTGCCTCAACCCCCAGCGGCTACCTCACCGCCAGTGTCGCCCACAAAGTCCCCAGTCTCGCTCACCAAGACTCCAGGGGCGCCTGCAAGGACCCCGGTGTCGCCCACAAAGAGCCTCGTCCGACATGAACGTGGTCTAAGCGTCGACACGGGCAAGTTGGCCATGTCATACGAGAATGATCGCTTTGCCGTCACCGGATCGCCACAACCCCGCCTCTCACCTCTCCGACCCAGTTCTATGTTCCTTTCCCGATCGGACGCCGTCAACCAGGGAGGCAGTGCCGCAGTAGCCCATGCTAACGGTCCTCTGATCCTACACCACGGCCATTCGGCAACCATACAGGCACCCGACTTCAAAACGCTGGGCAAGTCCTCTACGAATCAGCTGCGCACACTGTCGAAACTTGCCCAGTCCGCCTCGGCCGACGAGTTTGCACTTACAGCCCCGACACAGGAGGTGGTCGGCTTGCGCGGTCGCAGACGCCTACAGAGAGCCGGTGATGCGGCGCCAAACAGGCTGGGCCATCGAGGTGGCACCTATGGCTGGGAGGGCAGGAACTGGATGGACAAGCAGCGGCAGTTTCTCCAAGCCTATGAATACCTTTGCCACATTGGAGAAGCCAAAGAATGGATCGAGGACATCATCCGACGTGCCATTCCTCCTATCGTCGAGCTTGAGGAAGCGCTGCGGGACGGCGTCACACTTGCAGAGGTCGTGGAAGCCTTGAATATCGAGAGACGCTTCAAGATCTTCCGACATCAGAAGCTACAGTACCGCCATTCCGACAACATTGCCATTTTCTTTCGCTATCTCGACGAGATTGAGCTTCCTGACCTGTTCCGCTTCGAGTTGATTGATCTCTACGAGAAGAAGAACATACCAAAGGTTATCTACTGTATTCACGCCTTGAGTTGGCTGCTCTTTCGCAAAGGAATCGTCGACTTCCGCATTGGAAATCTGGTCGGACAGCTCGAATTCGAACACCATGAACTTGAGGCAATGCAGAGGGGCCTGGACAAGCTGGGAGCCAACATGCCGAGCTTTGGAAGCATTGGTGCCGACTTTGCAGAGGAGCCCCCAGAACCAGTCGAAACAGAAGAGGAAAGAATCGATCGTGAACTCGGCGAAAACGAGGAGGCCATTCTAGACCTTCAGGCCCAGGCCCGTGGCGCATTGGTACGAATGCGGCTTGGGCAGACTATGCAACAACTTTGGAACTCTGAAGACTGGCTAGTCGATCTTCAGTCCCGTATTCGCGGAGATTTTTCAAGACAGATCTCCGACTACCGTCTGCAGATGAGGAGTTTTGCGACCAACTTGCAGAGTGCGGCACGCGGCTATCTCATGCGCCAGCGGCAACAGCAGAAGGAGAAGTACTGGAAGAACACGGAGGGTGACATTCTCGAGCTGCAGAGCCTGATACGCGCCGGAAGAGTCCGCAATGAGATCCGACACACTCAATATCAGCTGGAACAAGCATCGGGGCCACTGCGCGAGATCCAGGCCGTATTCAAGGGCTATC
>LDEF01000088.1:68320-78733 GCA_001455505.1 Leptographium lundbergii
AGGTGCAAGACGCCGATTCCCAGCTGAAGTTGGCATCGGGGCCGGTACGCGATATCCAAGCTGTATTCAAGGGCTACCTAGCACGACAGAAGGTGCAGGCTCAGCAGCAAGATGTGGAGGATGCAACGGCCCCGACGTCTGCGCTGCAAGCGTCTATTCGGGGTATGCTACTGAGGAGGCACCTCGCTGAAGAGCAGGAGGCACTCATGGCTGAGAGCGGCCCTGTCTCGGGCTTCCAGGCTGCCGCGAGGGCAATGCTGGTCAGACGCGAGATCGACGAGCAGAAAAGCGCCCTGGAGGGCTTTGCGCCCCAATGGGAACAGCTCCAGGCCCTTGCTAGGGGTAAGGCTATTCGCGACGATGCTCACGCGTTGAGAGCAGAGCTTAGCGAGCACACTCCGCAGCTGGAAGCCCTGCAGTCTTGCATTCGCGCGGCTGCCGTCAGGCGCGATGTCGCCGAAACACTCGATGCGCTGCAGGACTGCGAGCCCGAGATCATCGACCTGCAGTCGCGGATTTGCGGGATGCTGCAGCGTCAACAGGTGGCTGCCGATCTAGAGGCCCTCGACGCGCAGGTTCCCGAGATTATCAGCCTGCAGTCTCATGCCAGAGCATTCCTGTTCCGTCAAGAGCAGACCACCTTCCTTGAGGAGCTCCATTCGCACGAGCAGGAGATCGTGTCTCTCCAAGCGCTGGCACGTGCCATGATGCTGCGAAGCGAGGTCGCTGAGCTGCTGGCAGAGCTGGACGAGCACGAAGAATCGGTGGTAGAACTGCAGGCTGTTGCCCGAGCCTACATGGTTAGAATCGAGTTTGCCGAGAAACAGCGCTTCTTCAACGAGAACATGCAGAAGGTGGTCAAGATTCAAAGCTTTGTCCGGGCAAAGCTCCAGGGCGAAGCATACAAGAGCCTGACGACGGGGAAGAGCCCACCGGTTGGCGCGGTGAAGAACTTTGTGCATCTGCTCAACGACAGCGACTTTGACTTCAACGAGGAAATTGAGTTTGAGCGCCTGCGCAAGACGGTGGTGCAGCAGGTGCGCCAGAACGAGATGCTGGAACAGTACATTGACCAGCTCGACATCAAGATCGCCCTCCTCGTGAAGAACAAAATCACGCTGGACGAGGTTGTCCGCCATCAGAACAACTTTGGCGGCCACGCCGGAACATTTATCGCCAACAGCTCAATGTCGTCGACCAACCAGTTTGATCTCAAGGCGCTCAACAAGAGCTCTCGCAATAAGCTCGAGTCCTATCAGCAGCTGTTCTTCAATTTGCAGACACAGCCACAGTACTTGGCCCGGCTCTTTCGTCGCATACGCCTGCAGGGAATGCCGGAGAAGGAGTGCAAGCGGGTTGAGCTCCTGATCATGAGCCTCTTTGGGTACGCGCAAAAGCGGCGAGAGGAGTACTACCTGCTCAAGTTGATTGTGCGGTCAATCGGCGAGGAAGTGGAAAACTCGGCTAGTGTCCAGGAGTATCTCCGCGGAAACTTTTTCTGGCAGAAGCTGCTGTCGAACTACACCCGATCGCCGCGTGATCGCCGGTATCTACGCGACCTCCTGGGGCCCATCATCCGCGACAACATTATCGAAGACCCGGCTCTCGACCTGGAGAGTGATCCGATGCAGATCTACCGCTCCGCCATTAGCAACGAGGAACTCCGGACTGGGCAGCCGAGTGTCCGACCGCGCGATGTGCCTCGCGAGGTTGCCATCAAGGACCCCGAGACACGCGACCTGTTTATCGACCATCTCCGTGACCTGCGGGAAATCTGCAACCAGTTTCTACTGGCGGTCGAAGACCTGCTGCCGCGTCTTCCGTACGGCATCCGCTTTGTCTGTCAGCAGATGCTCAACTCCTTCTGTCAGCACTTCAAGCGCGAAACGCCGCAGTTTCTCCTTCAGCTTGTTGGAAGCTGGCTCTGGCGTTTCTATCTCCAGCCGGCGGTGATGGCGCCCGAAAATGTCGGCGTGGTCGACAAGCAGCTGAGCCCTCTGCAGAAACGGAACCTTGCAGAGGTGGCCAAGGTGCTGGGCCAGATCGTGTCCGGGCGGCCGTTTGGTGGCGAAAACATCCACTTGCAGCCTCTCAACGGCTTCATCGCAGACTCGATCGACAGGCTGGGCCGCATCACCCAGGCGCTTGTTTCGGTGCCGGACGCCGAACACACGTTCGATATTGACGAGTTTAACGACCTGTACGCGAAGAACCGGCCGACTCTGTACATCAAGATGACGGACATCTTTGCTGTGCACCAGCTGGTGACCACGGAGCTGGCCTCGATGTGTCCGAGCAGAGACGATATGCTGCGCGAAATCATGCATGAACTTGGTAGCGCCAAGAACAACGAGAGCGAGATGATGGCGGCCGGCTCGTCCGATATTCAGATGATCCTGACGCCGAAGCTGCACGACATTGAAGACCCCGAGGCCGACGTGAAGGCCTTATTCATGGAGACGAAGCGCTGCATTCTCTACATCATCCGGGTGCAGACAGGTGCGAACCTCCTCGAGATCCTGGTGAAGCCGATTGTGCCGGCCGACGAGCTCAAATGGCAGGCACTTCTACACGAAGACTTTGCCGTCGGCACAAACACCCGAGGCGCGTACTCTGATGCAAACATGGTGGATGTTACTCGCATGACCTACCACGACATGAAGCGCACGGCCCTGGAGAACGTTCTGCGCCTGGAGCAGTGGGGACGTATCTCCAAGCAAAACCAGTACCAGGACGTCCTTAACGCGATCGCCCTGGACATTCGGACGAAGAGCCGACGGCGTGTGCAGCGGCAGCGCGAGCTGGAAGGCGTGCGGCTGACCCTCAGCAACTTGCACGAGAAGGCCACGTATCTCGAGCAGCAGCGCAAGAGCTACGACGACTACATTGAGCAGGCCATGGCGACTCTGCAGAGCAAGAAGGGGTAAGTTGTTTCAGGCCGTATCCGACATGATCTTATCATACTAACGACGAACAGGAAAAAACGGTTCCTCATGCCGTTCACTAAACAATACAACCATCAGCGAGAGCTGGAGCGCAGCGGACGCGTGCCAAAGTTCGGCTCGTACAAATACAGTGTGCGGGCACTTTCAGATAAGGGTGTTGTGGTCAGCTGGCTTGGCGTTATGGACCGCGACTTTGACCGGATCAACCTGACGATATCGTGCGACGAGGTCGGCGTCTTCTCCATTGAGGCTTCAAGAGGGCACGTGCAGATTCCCGGGGCCAGTGCTCTGGTGTCGATTGAGGACCTCCTGCAGGCGCAATTCGAATCGCATCAGTTTATGAACCTCTTTGAGAACCGGCTGCGTCTCAACGTCAACCTGCTGTTGCATCTGGTCTACAAGAAGTTCTACCGAACACAGTGATGCATTGCAGAGGAGGTACAACGTCGTATCGGCATTGCGTTGCGACGCACGGCAAGGAAGCCAAACGAGACACGATCGCACGACGGCAGAGATCTGGGCTACTTGGAGAACACGGAGAACGGGCTGGGACGGTGGCAGGAGCATAAACGGGTTTATGAGTGCGCTGATTTTTTGTCTTTTGTTTTCCCTGTGTCTTTTGGGACGGCGCAGGACTGTTCTGTGCCTTGTTCCGCTTTCTTGGTCGGGTTGAAGCAATCAGCTTAAAGGAACGGCTGTTTGTTGTAATGCCCGTCTTTATCTTGGGCTATCACTCTATGTTATATACGGTAGATGTTGCTGTCTTGCTGCTCCTTTTCCCTCTTCTACGGAAGACGGGAAGCAGATCGGAGCAAGTGTGGGAACGCTGGAAGGGAAGGCTGCTGCCATTCAGTCTTGTATGTGGTCAACCAAATACTCGTTCCTCGTCCACGGAGAATGCTGGCACTTTCTGTTTTCTGTCTCTGATTTACGGGTCCATTACTTTTGCATGTCTTGGCCAAGAGGCGGCCGATGATAAGAAGGGATCTAAGATAGACCTAAATTGATTTGAAATTGCCTGTTTCCGTTTTACAGACGACGAGATTCGCCTGTATCAACTCAAAATCAAAATATTGTTATTTTGCGCTGTTTCCTTCTGTATAACCAAAAGCTCGATACGAAACATCAAAAACGAAGGGGTATTCTAGATCTAGTAAACGTCTCAAAACAAAAGTGCTCATGCATGAATGCAAACCAAATGTGATACACTCATTTACGGTCCACCACTGGCGACAGCGGCACATCATCCTCTCTTGCCGCATCCTTCGCCGTCATGCGAGACAGGTTGCTGACGCTGCGGAAACGGCCAGTACGCGGTGTTGTCGGAGCGGAGATGTCGACGTCCGCGAGACAAGCGCCGTCGGCAGTGTATGAATCCGGCTCGTCGGGCTCGAGGATCTGTGCCTGCTGCGGAACGGCAGAAGGCTGTAGTCGAGGAAGCTGTGGTCGCTGTCGGAACGACCGTACCGGCGAATCGGGTCTCGCCATCTTGTTGCCAAAGATGGGATCAGCCTGTTCCTCATCTTCATCGACTTCGAGTAAGAGTTCCTCTTCAAACTCGTCATCTCTGTAGTCGTACACATCCATGTTGTCGTCGTCGCCATCTTCGATATCTTCTTCAAGCTCCTCTAGTCCTCTCCGATCTGCATCATCCCCATTTTCAGTAGATCGATTAAATCCTGCTCCTTGCGTCATAAAAAACGGCGTGACAGCACCGATAGAAGCAATACAAGCCAGGAACCACCAGCCCGTGATGATGTATCCATGCTGTACACCCCACGTAAATGCGGCACCCGCCATGGCCGGTCCGACAGCTCTGCCGACGCCACTGGCAGTGGTGGCAATTCCGTTCAAGGTGCCGAGAACCGCCAGCGAAGGAGCCGAGTTGGTCAAGATGATGGTGATGCAAGGAAACGTGACTATGCCGAGTGAGCCCTTCGCTACAAACACCAACATAAAGGCAATAAATCGCAGCCGTTCATTGGAGACCAAGACGGTATATGGCGTGAGAAAATAGACAAAGGGCAGCACGATGCCTTTATCATGTCAGTTCCAAAGACCATTCAAAGTAAGCGTTCGTATGGAAGCTTACATGCAAAGCGATAGCACCTGAGTTCGCCAAAGCGCGAGCACAGTGGCGGGAAGACGATAAACTGGGCCAAGGCCGAGACGAGTGCGGTAATAGTAAACATGGTGCCGATGTGTCCAGAGCTCATGTCGAAACCGCCAGAAAACTTGAAGGGAAGCTTGGTGTTGGTCTCGTCCGGCGTTTGGTGCGGATAATTGAGGAAGACGGGAATGACCTGGTCAAAAGCAGTAGAATGCATGGCCAGCATCGTGTAACTCAGCAAGGCCATGTTGGTCTGGTGATTGAAAATGCGAGTGTTGGCAGGAGGAGGCGAGACACTTTTGGCCAGACGGCTGCTTGAAGCCGTAGGGGTAGGCGGAATCAGGCCGTCTGGGAGGACCTCGGTGTCATCAGGGTCCAAGATGGGGGTCGACAGCAGCGGGGCGCTGGCGTCGTCTTCATCATAGGTCCGGTCCCGGATTGCCCGTCGTGTCCGATGCAGGTTTCCCTTTGGCTTCTTGCCGCTTTTGAAAATGCCCACCAGCTTCTGGCCAAGCTGGAGACCCCAGTCCGGTCGATGCTGCTTGGAGGCGAGTGTCTCTCTGAGGAAAAGAACTGCTGTCACGAGAGAGCACAGAAAGAAGACGCCGGCTATTAAGTTCGGCAGCAAGAAGGGAAACTTGATGAAAAGCTTGTTGTTGCCAAAGAGGCCTGGAAACTGCTGGGCAGGGCGGGCAAAGAAACCTCCAAAGGCCGGACCAAAGACGGAACCGACGCTCCAGACCATGGGCATGATGGAGAAAGCGACGGGCTGCAGGGACTTTTCTGGGACCAGCTCGGCGACGACGGTGCGGATGATACCGACTGGGAGTCCATTTTAGCAAAAGAGGTACGGCCAGGCAGGAGGCAGAAGGACCAAGACAAAGATCAACCTACCATTTCCATTTCCACAGCCTTGAATAGCCCTGACGGTGATGGCCATGGCCAAGCTGGTAGACGTGCCCCAGAAAAGGAAGCAGAGCATGGTGCAAAGCATGCCGAGAATGAGGGTGGGCTTGCGGCCGATGGTGTCAGAGGTGCGGCCCCAGAGAACGGCGGTCAGACTCTGGGAGATGGAAAAGATGGCGCTGGTGAGGCCGGCCCACTTTGCGATCTCATCTCGGGGCACACCGAAACTCTTAATCATCTCAGGGAGGTAGGGGAAGACGGATGTGAGAGCCAGCGGCTCGGCGATTCGGACGATGGCTGTAGGCGAACGGGTTAGCAGGACGGACAGATGTGGACTTGCTGCTCAGACGAGGCTCTGAACAGCATCATGACTCATACGACTGGACTCTGGGAAGGAAACGGAATGAGAAGGCGGGCGTACATACCTAGAATGCATAGTTGTCGGACCGGCAGCTTTGGCTTTGCCTTCTGTTCCTTGGAGGGGGCCATGGTTAAGAGGAGACAAGGACAGCTAGGCGTCTACTGAAAGAATGCAGCCTTGCATATGCAACAACAGGAAAGTCACTAGTAAGAGGCTTTACAAATCTTCTTGGCAAACAAAGCTTGAATTAGGTAAGAGGGGCAGAAAGGCGAACAGAGGAAAACTAGCGAGCTGCAAGATAGCATGAATCTAGAGGACGTAGATGTAGAGCAGAAGATGAGGACAAAGCGAGAGGGACGGGGGAGAGAGAAGCGGGAGGACGAGAGATAGCGGGGGGACGGGAAAGGAGAACTAGGGGAAAGGGAGAGAAACGGCACTCTGCTCCCACAGAACGAAAGAGGAGGAATCAGACGAAAGAGAAAGCCTGAAAAGCGCGGAAAGCCGTTTTTTTGCCGTTCTTGAGGTCTAGTTCTTACAGGCCAGCTTAAGTGCAGAAAAAAAAGGAAAAGGTAAGGCCTGGAAAAGACTAGCCAGGCTGGGGAGCCGAGCCAGACGAGTTTTCCACTATTGTCTCGTACAATCACACGGGGAAGCCGCAACCGTGCGTCTTCGGCTGCCGATCATGCAGAATCGGCAGGCACAGCCGCGGGGTCCTGCCTATTCTGTGCAGCCCACCAATCCGGTCTATTTCTTTCTGTCGTCTCGATTCGTGTATAGGTTAAGATAAAGAGCAATACTATGCAGGCTGCGCAAGTGCTTGTTTGGCAGAATGCTTTGCATCAGTGACGGGCCGCAGTGATGGCCAAGGTACTTGCGGGCGAGTGGGAATAATCCCATCCGGCAGCCCACCTGCGGGAGCGGGTCCCTCCTTCCCCTCCTCTGCGGCCTTGCCACTCCGAGGAGTGCGCTGCTGACCAATCGCTGGCAGGCACACCTCGGCCTGGCATAACTCGAGGCTCGCATGGACAGAGACGTTCCGGTTTTCGGAAGGAAGGCACGGCGGGATAATGCTCGAGAGCTATGCACGTAAGACACCAGCTGACCGGCCCGCCTATTCTGCTTAGGTTAACTCCGCTCTGGCATTGCCGGGCGTCATTGGCCGTGTGTTGTGGCCCGCTTTTCTGGTCACCCTGCCATTCGATAGCGCCGAAGCCGGCGAGAACGTCACAGGCCAAGCCACACTATACAGCCACACCATGCAGCCACACACCAGCCACGCGCCAGCACGCAAACAGCACCTCAATTGACACCAAACGCACGACCTGCCTAATCCATCTCGTCAGACCCGCAAAGTGGATGTTTGCCGATCTACTTATCAATGCTCCAATGTCTCGTTCGGACACCGTTGTGTGCCGATTTCATTCTGCCGCAACTCTTCAGTCAAAGACTGAATCCAGCCATCTCTATTGAGCTTCCAGCACCATCCGTCTTTTCTCTGCTCCTCTCTCTCGCTCTCTCTCTGCACGACAGCGATGGCTGCCACAGAGAAGACGTCACTGCTACCGGCGCCAGGCTTCGGTCGGACCGAGAAGCAGGGCGTCAGGTTCCAGGCCAGCAGCCGCAAGAGTGGCCTTTGCCGACATGTGACGACGCTGGCAGCTACGGCATCGGCGCTGGCGCTGCTGTGGACGGCCAGGTCAGCAGTGCCGGTGCCGCAGTCGCTGTCCGGAGCCCTGAGGCTGTCGTCGGCGGTGGCTTCGGCCGGCGTCACACCGGGCGAGCTCAAGGAAATCCTGCTGACGACTCCGTCCAACGACTCGGCGGCCGAGTGGCTGCGCTACTACACAGCCGGGCCACACTTGGCGGGACAGAACTACTCGCAGGCCACCTGGACCCGCGATCGATGGACGGAATGGGGAGCCAAGTCGCACATTACGGCGTACGAGCTGTATCTCAACCGACCGGTGGAGCACGGGCTGAGCCTGCTGCGGCCCAAGGCGACGGAGCCGGGGGCGTGGGACGTGACGTTTGAGGCATCGCTGGAGGAAGACGTGCTGGACGCAGACCCGACGACAGGACTGGCCGACCGGGTGCCGACCTTCCACGGCTACTCGGCGAGCGGCAACGTGACTGGACCACTGGTGTACGTCAACTACGGCACGTACGAGGACTACGCGGACCTGCAGCGGGCTAACATCAGCCTGGAGGGCGCGATCGCGATTGCACGGTACGGCGGCATCTTCCGCGGCCTCAAGGTGAAGCGGGCGCAGGATCTGGGGGCGGTGGGCGTGCTGCTGTACAGCGACCCGGGCGACGACGACGGGATCACGGAGGAGAAGGGCTACGCGGCATACCCGGACGGGCCAGCACGGCAGCCGAGCAGCGTGCAGCGCGGCAGCGTGCAGTTTCTCAGCGTGGCGCCGGGCGATCCGACGACGCCGGGCTGGCCGTCGAAGCCGGGGGTTCCACGAGGACCGACGGACAAGTACATCCCATCGATCCCGTCGCTGCCCATCTCGTACGTGGACGCGGTGCCGCTGCTGCAGGCGCTCAACGGCCACGGGCCCTCGGCCAAGCAGCTGGGTCGCTTCTGGGACCGCCAGCTGGGGCTGCGCGGCCACGGCGTGGACTACAACGTGGGCCCGACGCCGGCAGACGAGGCGCTGGTGCATCTGTACAGCGCGCAGGCCTACACGACGACGCCGATCTGGGACGTGATCGGCGTGATCAACGGGTCGGCGCTGCCGCACGAGGTGGTGGTGGTGGGCAACCACCGGGACGCGTGGGTGGCTGGCGGCGCTGTGGACCCGAACTCGGGCTCGGCCGTGCTGAACGAGGTGGTGCGGGCGTTTGGCGAGGCGACGGCACGCGGATGGCAGCCGCTGCGCACGATTGTGTTTGCGTCGTGGGACGGCGAGGAGTACGGGCTGCTGGGCAGCACGGAATGGGTGGAGGAGTACCTGCCGTGGCTGTCGGCGACGAGCCTGGCGTACGTCAACATTGACGTGGGCGTCAGCGGGCCGGAGTTTCACGCGAGTGCCGTGCCGCTGCTGCATGACCTCTTGCACGCGGTGGCCGGCGAGATCGCATCGCCGAACCAGACGGTGGCCGGCCAGACTGTTGCCGACACGTGGAGCGGCTACATTGGGCCTCTCGGCAGCGGTAGCGACTACACGGCCTTTCTCGACCACGCCGGCATCCCCAGCCTCGACGTCGGCTTTGGCGGCGGCAAGGGCGGGCCGGTGTATCACTACCACAGCAACTACGACAGCTACCACTGGCTGGCCACGTACGGCGACCCCGGCTTCGTCTACCACGCCGTCATGGCCCGGCTGTTTGGGCTGTTGGTTGCCCGTCTGGCCGACGACGTGGTCGTGCCCTTCCGCGCGGCCGACTATGCCGCCCAGCTGCTCGTCTACGTCGCCAAGATCCGCACGCAGCTGGCCCACCACGACGACAGCGTGGCAGCCGTCTGGGCTGCCCTGCCGGAGGACGAGCAGGTGACAGCACGGGGCGTCAACCGGGGCATCAACCGGGGCATCAGCCAGGCTGGTCAGGACGCCGAAATGGACGTCCAGACCAGCAAGAAGCACTTTGGCCGCGCACTCGACCGGCTCGAGGCCGCCGTGACCGACCTGGCTTCGCCGGCCGACAGGCTCGACGACAAGGCCGATGCGCTGCGTGCAGCCCTCGAGGCGGTGTCCGAGGCGGCCGGCTGGCTGGACCGCCTCCTCGCGCACCTGCACCGCGTCTGGCTCGCCTTCCAGGTGGCCGTGGTCAACCACAAGTACCAGCGGCTCGAGCGGCAGTTCCTCTACGACGGCGGGCTCGACGACCGCGAATGGTTCAAGCACGTCGTCTACGCGCCCGGCCTGTGGACTGGCTATGCCGGGGCTGTCTTTCCGGGGCTCGTCGAGAGCATCGACGCCGGCAACTGGACAAACGCAGTGCGGTGGGTCGACATTATTGAGAGCCGCGTGCGTCTGGCAGCAAAGGTGCTGGGGTAGGACGGATAGTGAGTGCACGTGATTGATTTTGTATGATTTGTACTCCGTATTGAACAACTAGGGATAACGTGGTTGATAAGCGAG
>LDEF01000089.1:0-15551 GCA_001455505.1 Leptographium lundbergii
CAGCGACTTGTCACTCCATCGAAGGTCCTTATACTGTCTTTGGATAGTCCACAGGTGTATAATAATAATAATAATAATAATACAACAATGCACACATGCGCACATTACCACAGGCCATTATTTTACTAGAAGGGAGGTGGGCAGGTAATAATTCCACGGCCGCATGCCAGCTGCTAGCACCTACAAACTGCGTTTAAAAAAATCTTATATTTGCTATATTTTCTGAGTCCCGTTGTCAGTGTGTCTCCCTATTGTACGACCTGATTTGACAATCTCCCGGGCTCGAAAAGCAGGCCTTTTGTCTTGGAAAAAGAAAGAAAGAAGAAAGCAATGAAACAAAAAGGGTCAGTGCGTCCATAAAAGGCAGGACTGAACAGGGGTATGGAATCTCAGAAAGGATGAGAGATCACTGTTTTGACTTTGTCGTTCCAGAAACAAATATCTTGCATTTTTGACCCGTACCAGATTTTCTATGGTTTCATTGACCTCTTTCAGGAGCGTTTGCATATGTTCGTGATATTCGGACATAACTTTCACCATCTCGTACTGCTCTTGGGTACCGCACAGATGCTTCCATGGGGTCTTGAGGATGAGGTTGTGTTTTTCAAGGCATCAGTATCATTGAAGTTAGCAAGCGGATTGTTATACGTTGTGGGAACGGGTAATACCATGGTAAGCAGCCGTGACGTTTCGTATTTGTTAACAGTCTGACAAGTTCAGTCTCGAATGGCCGTAAGAATTCTCTTTAGGTTTTGCCCCTGCTCGGATTTGTTTAATGTTGTCGTCACCGAGCTTTGCCTTGCATGCGACCGACACGTTTAAATGAGCAATCTGGCTGAACAGACCTGCTACCTGAACACGAGCTGAATGTGAACGCGGATCTAGATTGCAAAACTATTTCGTATAGCTCAAAGAAGGCGGTTTCATAAAAGAAACAATCAACCATGTCTTGGTTGGGTGGAATGCAAATCACAGAGCGGTAGCAATCGTTATAGCCAACAGCCTCTGGCGAGTGTTCTCTGAGGCTTGGGTAATTCGAAGGTTATTGTGTCGAGGGTGCCTGACAGTTGAACGTGCTACGCTTCTCCTATGTAGCCGTGTAAAAGTGGAAAGAACCAGGTACTTGCTAGAAAACCACAACTTGGAGATGCCTTTTGTAAAGGAGAGGAAAGTTACAAGAAGGGTTCCTTCTAGGCAATGAGAAAGACTTAAAGTATAAGCTACTTGATCTTCTTGACTAGTGACAGAATCATATCCAGCCCCCAAAAAGTACAAGGATGTAATCAATTCAGACGTACGCGTGTATACATAAGATTGACAGCCTGAGGTCTTTTAACGCTATAACAAGCCTGCATTGTAGACAATCGTGATGAACTTCTCGAAGTGGGAATGGAAGGAGAGATCATCGAGGCTAGAATATGAATGCAGGCGTATACGGAAGGCATCCATAAATAGCCCTACACAGGGTATCCGATGCCTTCACAAGGCAACATGCTGCCCACATGACGGCCTCTTTATCGTCCGCTGATTCCCAAGGAACCCACGGCACGAAGCAGCGCTTGTTCCCGGCCTGCCTTCCACGGACTGGCTCGGCACTCTAACAGTTGGCGTGACGGATCCGAGGGACATTCGCAAGAGCGAGTTCGCCGGCCGGTGTTCCCGTCACTTTCGGCCGTCTCGTAGGCCGGGGCTCCCTGATCGTGGCGTTCCAGCGTGCCTCACGTGCTCAAGAGGTCTCGCACGCTCATGCCCCGGCTGGACGCGTTGTTGCTCATCACGGATCCGCGCCGGTCGCTGTTCAGCATCAGCAGCGCCGCCGTTGCTTCCTGGTCGAGGTCCCGCTGCGGCAGCAGCGCCGGGCTCGTGAGCGTCAGGCCGGCCACCGACGCGGTCGCGGCCGAATACAGGTATGCGGGCTGCGGGCCAAACGCCGGCGATGCCTGCGTGGACGCGCTGTAGCTGTAGTGGCGGTGGTGCTCGATGGCCGCGGCCTCGGCGGCAGCAGCCGCAGCCGGCGCCGAGGTCGTAGACGAGAGCGAGTCCTGGCGCTGCGGGCGGCGCTGGGCGTCCTGGGCGTCCTGGGCGTCCTGGGCGTCCTGGGCCAGCAGCGCCGGCGAGACGGACGGCTGGTGCGTCGTGGACCGCGATGACGACGTGGCCGACGGCGGCTGGACGGCATCCCAGGCGGGCGACGACGGGTTCTCGTCGCCGTCTTCGCCGTCGTCGTCGTCGGCGTCGTGGGCCGCGGCATCGTCCATCTCGACGTCGGGCGACGTGGACCCGTCCTCGTAGGCTGTCGGGCAGCGATGGGCGGGATCGTACTGGCGGCGAATGGGCGACGACGTTTGTTGCTGCTGCTGCTGCTGCTGCGTCCCGCCTTCGTGGTGCGCCTGCAGCGAGGCCACGCACTCTTCCAGGTACCGGACGTACTCGATGGAGGCCTGCAGGATGGCCAGCTTGTGCATCTCGCCCGTGCAGGCGGGGATCATGTTCTTGAGCACGCCAAACTCCTCGTTCATCTTGGACCGCCGCCGTCGCTCGATGAGGCTGTGGGCCGTCTTGCGGGCAATCTTGCGGCCGGCCGCGCTGCCCGACGACGGCTGCTTCTTCTTGCCGGCAGGGGCTGCCGGCGTGGTGGCTGCAGGAGGTGCGGCCGTCGGGGGAGTGATGGGAACGGTAGCCGTGTCCGTGTCCGCTCCCGGTACACTGCCCGTCATCGAGGCCGAGCGCGGCTTCATCTGTATGATCTTGCGGGAACGCGTCGGCGGCGGCGGCAGGGCAAAGGCGTCCTTGGCTGCGGCTGCGGCTGCGGCAGCCGATCGGCGGCGCGACTTGACCGCCTCGGCCGCCTGCACGGGATACTCTGGCACGACGGGCGGGGACATGCGGCTCACGTCGGCGGCCGAGACGGCCAGAGAGGCGTCGCCGGCGGCAGCCGCCAGAGCGGGCGGCGGCAGCGCAAAGGCCGTCGGCAGGCCGGCCAGCTGCTTGGCGCCGTCCTGGCCCTGGATGTCGGTGGACGAGGCTGGCGTCGGGAGGGCGGACGGAGACATGGCAGAGTGGTGGAGATGTGGTCTTGTCGGACGAGAAAGAAAGGCAAAAGGTCGAGGTTCAACAATCTGATAATCGAGGCTCAGCATGCTCTCCACCAAAGAGCAGAGACAAACAGAGGGAGGACGAGTGTAATGTAGGAACGAGAGAAAGCGAACAGAGACTCGAGCGGGAGAAGGGGGCCATTGCTTGCCGATCCAAAGACGGGGCCTTTTCTCTTGCATGGTCGCATCGCGGGCAGTTCCTGGGGAGGGTGGTCTGTGGGCCGCCTGCGGGCCAGTCGCTGTCCTGTGTCGCCGCACTGGGACACGTCCTCGTCCGCCTGCTGGCCGCATCCTGTTCGTCCTGGCTGTGGTGAGGTCTTGGGGGCAGACCTGTCGCTGCCTGGAAGCCGATCAAGGCCGGCCAGCCAATCCGAGCGCCGCACGCGAGCACGTTCTGCCGAGACAGGAGCACGCGATCTCGCGCCCTACACAGCTCCTCCAGGGCGTAATCGCCCGGACGAATGCAGCAAGCGCATACGGGGTACGAGCAGAAACGTGATTGCTCTGTGCCGCCTGTTGCGGAAGAGCAAGTCACGACTGGCAATAGCAGGAGCGTCGCCAGTCTGACATAAGCCAAAGACAACATGGCTGCATTGCGACAATTCGCAGGGCGACAATGCGACAATGCACCAAGGCACAATACACAATACACAATGCGACAATGCGACAGCTGCGCCCGTGTCGGGGGCTGTTGACCACTCCTGCCGTCACATGCAAACGGAAGCACACCACTGGCTGGGCACAAGAGAGCACGTGGGCTGAAGAACTGCCAGTGGCATTGATCGGCACGAGGACTCCGTAGGGTGCACATTTTTATTCATGCCGACGAGTCGTATCGTCCAGTGACTCCGTGCATTTAATCCATGACCCAACCATGTACAGATTAGAGATTACGGAGTACCAGTAAACCCCATCAACCTAAATTCAACCACCCCCTCACACCTCGTTGCTCGGATATGCCACCGTCGTCGTCGACCCAAACTCCTCCTTGATGCTGCGAACGCTGACAAACCGGTTCAGCAGCGTCGCGCTGCCGGCCTTGTCGTTGGTCCCGCTGGCACGGCTGCCGCCAAACGGCTGCTGGCCCACGACCGCTCCCGTGCTCTTGCAGTTGATGTAAAAGTTCCCGGCCGCGTTGCGCAGCCGCTCCTCGGCCACGCGCACGGCCGCCCGGTCGGCCGCAAAGACGGAGCCCGTCAGGCCGTACTCGGACGTCGTGCTGACGAGATCGCAGGCCGCCGCAAACGCCGCCTCCTGCTCCTGCTTCTGCGTGCCATCCTCGTAGACATACACCACCAGCACCGGCCCAAACAGCTCGCGCGACAGCAGCGCGTGTCTCGGGTTGCTCGTCTCGTACACCGTCGGCTGCACAAAGTAGCCCTTGCTGCCGTCGTAGGCACCGCCGGCCAGCAGCGTCAGCTCGGCGTCGTCGCGCGCCGCATCCATCACGCTCGTCAGCCGCGCAAACGCGTCGGCGTGGATCACCGGCCCAACAAAGTTGCTGTGGTCCGTCGGAGGCCCCTGGCGCAGGGCTGCCACCTCGGCCACAATGCGGTCGCGCAGCTGCGGCCAGATCGACCGCGGCGCGTACAGCCGCGACGTGGCACTGCACTTTTGGCCCTGAAACTCAAACGCGCCGCGGACTGTCTGCACGGCCGCGTTGGCCACCTCGGCCGACCGGTGCACCAGGTGGAAGTTCTTGCCGCCCGTCTCGCCAATCACCCGCGGGTACGCAGCGTACTTTCCGGCCGCCGTGGCCTCGCCAATCTTGCCCCAGAGCTGCCGGAATACGGCCGTGCTGCCGGTGTAGTGCAGGGCCGCAAAGGCCGGGTGGCTCAGCACCTCGCGCGTCACCTCGGCCGCCGGCCCGGGCACAAACTGGATCACGTTGGGCGGCAGGCCGGCCTCGAGGAAGATGTTGTACAGCACCCAGTTGGACGCCACCGCAAAGTCGGACGGCTTCCACACCACCACGTTGCCCAGCAGCGCCGGCGCGCCCGTCAGGTTGCCGGCAATGGCCGTGAAGTTGAACGGGCTGACCGCGTACACGAAGCCCTCGAGCGGCCGGTACTCGGTGCGGTTCCACACGCCCGGCGAGTTGTGCACCGGCTGCTGGGCGTACAGCTGCTCGGCGTGGTGCACTGAGAAGCGCAGAAAGTCTACCAGCTCGGCCGCTGCGTCAATCTCGGCCTGCCACACGTTCTTGCCCTGGCCCAGCATCGTCGCCGCCATCAGGTCGTACCGGTACTTGTTCGCAATCAGGTCGGCCGCCTTGAGGAAGATGGCTGCCCGCTCTGCAAACGGCGTTGCTGCCCACTCGGCCTGTGCTGCCAGTGCCGACTCGATCGCTGCCCGCACGTCTTCCGGACTTGCCTGTGAGTATGTCGCCACTGTCGACTTGTGGTCCGAGGGGTTGGCTTGTTTCCCGACTGATGACGTCCGGATCTGTTGCGAGTCAGTGAGAGAGAGAGAGAGAGAGAGAGAGCGTGTCCTTACCTCCTTCCCTCCGATAACGAGCGGAATCTGAAGAGGCAGCTTGGCCTGCAGGTTCTCAAGAGCCGCTGTGATGCCGGCTCGTTCTGCTGAGCCCTTGGCATAGATCGGCTGTCTCATGTCAGTCTTTTTCTCAATTGCAATTCACTGCCATCAGCAAAACACTGACGTTGGGCTCATTCAGCACCGCCGGCGGCTTGAATGCGGCCAAGCTGGACATGCGGATCTGCTGCCGCGATGCCCATGGCTGCTGTCGGGACAGCTGGCCGCGCAGCTGTTGCTCTGTCCGCCAAAGGCCCGAGTTGAGCAGCCGCAGAGCGGCCGCAGAGCTGATCTGTCGAGATGCCATGTTGACGGAGACGGCAGATCGGACTGGTATCTGATCTTTGGGGGGACGATGAGGACGGCTAAATTTCCGGGTCGAATGATGGCATGAAAGGCAAGGAATATATACTAGAACGGGAGGAAGGAGCTCCCTCCGATCTTCGCACCCCCCTCACTCAATCCGCCCGTTGATTGGGACCTTGATAAGTAATGGTCTCGACGCAGGCAACTGGATCTATGCCGCTTTGTCGCGGCTCAAACACCCGAGTGGCGACCCACAGTGGGGTAGCCATTGTGACGAGCAGCGCTGCAATACGGAGTGCTAAATCCTCTCTGCTTTCTGGCAAGCTGCTGCAGCCAACGGACGACTCTCGCTTGGCCCGAAAGACACAAAATCCAACGAGTGATGCGGCAATAAGATTCTCTAAAACGACTGCAGAACGCCAGCGGCCAGGCCAAGAGCCGATGCGCCGCCCCAAAACCCAGACGGCGAGACAAACTAAAAAATGATGGAGCTAAAATGGACAGCGATCCAGTGCCGCTGAAGCGGCTGGCCACGGCCCGATGGCCAGCACTGATTTTTCCTTTTCCGACTGCCCGTCTGAACCGATTTCATTGGCTGCTCCTGTCTGCTTCGCTTCCTGTGCTCCTGTGCCTTATTCGGCCATCGCATCGACCGCGTCGGCCGCCCCGGTCTCCTCATCGCCCCACAGCCCGTCCAGCTTGAACTCCTTGGCCCACTCCGTCACAATCTGCTTCTGGTCCACCATGACGGGCGTCTCGGCCGCAGCAGCCGCAGCCGCCGCCGTCTTGGCCGCCGCCCTGGTCTTGGTGCGGCCAGTCTCGGCGCTGGCGGTCGTCTGAGCCGCCTGAACCAAACCCGGTCTCGGCGCGTCCACCCAGCCCTGGATGCGGCCGTCGCGCCAGTCCGTGATGACCGTCATGGCGGCCGCGTGCATGTTGGGCACGCCGCCGCGGCCCAGGCGGCCACGCTTGCGGGCCACCTGCACCAGAAAGTCGGTCGTGCGGTCGCTGCCGTCGGGGCCGCCGGGCATCAGGGCCGGCAGGTCGTACACGTCGGCCAGGCTCTTCAGCCGGTCGGCCGACGCCGAGAGCCGCTTCAGCAGCAGCGACACGGCCGGCACCGGGTCCTCGATCAGCTTCGGCGGCACGGCATTGAGCAAGATCAGGCTGGCGTGCACGTCGGCCGCCGTCTTGGGGCCGCCCGCGCCGTTGTTGGTGGCCGTGTTGGCCGACGACGGGAACACGATGCCGGGCGAGTCCAGCAGCGTCAGCTTGCTGTCGATCTTGACCGACCGGATCGCCGTCGTCACGCCCGCCTCGGCGCCCGCCGGACAGGCCGCCCGCCCGCTGTGGTTGCCGTGGTTGCCGCTCAGCCGCGACAGCAGCGCGTTGATCACCGACGACTTGCCCACGTTCGGGTACCCGATCACGCCCACCGACACCGCCCGCTTCAGGTTCCGGCTCGCCGCGTACGCCTTGAGCGCCCGGAACAGCGCCCCGCTCGTGCTCTGCACCGTCAGGTCCCGGTGGTGGAACGTGTGCGCGTTCGCCGCCGCTCCCGACGCCCGCAGCGGCAGCGTCGGGAACGAGCCCCGCAGGTGCGTCAGCCATGCCTTGAGCACCGCCGGCGGCACCAGGTCCGCCTTGTTCACCACCAGGATCAGCCGCTTGCCCGACTCCGTCCCCGCGGCCAGCACCGCCCGCTCCACGTCCCGCGACCGCGTCCCCTCCGGGTCCCGCGCGTCCAGCACGTACAGCACCACGTCCGCCTGCTCCACCACCTGCTTGAACACCTTGTCGTACGCCTTGCGCGACGTCGCCGCTCCCGGTACGTCAATCACGTGACCGTCCGCCCCCATGCCGCCCTCCCGGTCGTTGTCCGAGTCGTCCGACCCGTCCATGGCGTCCCAGTCGTCCACGTCCTGGATCCGCTCGTTGTAGTCCCGTGCTGCCGCCCGTGCGCTCGCCAGCAGTGCCGCCATCGGATTCGACTCGTCCACCTCGGCGTCGTCCACCTCGTCGTCCTCCACCTCCATGCCCGACAGGCTGCCGTCGCCGTCCGACATGTCATCACCGGCCCCCGTCACCGCCGCGTCGTTGCCAATCACGCCAGACTTGGCCAGCGCCCGTCGCCGCTTCGCCTCCTCCTGTTTCCGCAGCCGCGTCTCTTCGATCTGGTGCAGCAGCTTCTCCTTATACGGAAACAGGTTGGGAATGCCCGGGTCCTTCTTCAGCTTGGATCGCCATTCCGGGTTCGACTTTGCCAGCTTCCTCTGCTTCCTCTGCTTTGCCAACGACGCCTTTTCGATTCGGTGCCGGAGCCGGACCGGCTGCCGCTTCGACGTAGGCTCTGCGTTCAAAGTCAGCGGCTGTCATGAACGGAAAGGACCACATGTATGGCTAAGAGCAACTCACTTTTTGGCTTGTTAATCGTTCCGGCCATTTTGACTGCAGTCGAACGTGTGATTGACTTGGTGTCGTAGGGTCTGGACACTTCCAGCTTCTCACTACCAGGTAGACCACAATTTTTTTTTCCGCAGAAAAGACAGAGAAAAACTTCACCGCTTTCCCCTCCAGCCCCATAGTTTTAGCGGCAAAATCTTATCGATAGCGAAGGGTGCAGACGTCAGCTGATCAGCAATCGGGACGGTAATACTTTATCCCGATGCTTACGTATGCAACCTATGTAAGACACAGTCCTGTAATATTGCACTTGCTTTTCCAGAAAGACTGGAAGGATGATGAGTAACGTTTGCCACAGTTTATCTAGTCTCCTGTCATAATTACGGAATATGGTTACCGTCCTGTCTGCTTCCGATCTCCAAGTCTGCTCACCCTGTCAGCGACCGTACCAAAAACACATGCTACCCGCAATGGGCTATTCCTAATATGGTCACTCCGCAGTTTCGGCTACAGCCGCTCTACAGTTCTGCCCACTCCGCCAAACGTTTACGTTTTTCTTCCTTCTCTTGAGCTATAAAGCCGGGACTCCCAGTCATCTTGGATCTTGGACGGCTCTTTTCCAAATGCCGTTCATTGAACATCCTTGATTAGTCATCATCTTCATCATGTCCGCAGCAGAACAGCCAGCCACGGAGGAGGCCTATTCCGGTCCTTCCGTCCGCGTTCCATTCAGTGGATTCCTGTTCGACATGGACGGCACAATCATCGACTCGACCGCCGCCGTGGTCAAGCACTGGTACACGTGAGCTTGTAGCCGCCAGCCTTGGACGGCCGTGCTGCAGAGAGGCTGACGCTTGTTCTGGTGCGCAGCATCGGCAGCGAGATCGGCGTAGATCCAGACGTCATCCTAGAGACGTCGCACGGCCGCCGGAGCATTGACATGCTCAAGATTCTCGCGCCCGAAAAGGCCAACTGGGAGTGTGAGTGCCGGCAGCGGTGCTGTCTTTCCGTCTTCCGTCTCTCCCGTCTGACAGCCGTCTCTGCACCGCCTAGACGTCTGCGCCATGGAGGCCCGCCTCCCGCAGCTGTACGGCGAGGACGCCGTCGAGATCCCGGGGGCGCGCGCGCTGATCGACGAGCTCGGCCGCCTGGGCCGGCCGTGGGCCATTGTCACGTCGGGCACGCAGCCGCTGGTGACCGGCTGGCTGGCCCGCCTCGGGCTGCCCACGCCCGAGCACCTCGTCACGGCCGAGTCGGTGGCCGACGGGAAGCCAGACCCGGCCTGCTACCAGCTCGGCCTGCAGGCGCTCCAGCTCTCGGCCGCCGCCGGGTCCGTGCTCGTGCTCGAGGACAGCCCCGCCGGCATCAGGGCCGGCAAGGCCGCCGGCTGCAAGGTGCTCGGCCTCGTCACCAGCCACACGGCCCAGCAGGTCGCCGCCGCCGGCCCCGACTGGATCGTCAAGGACCTCGCCTCTGTCCGGGTCGTCCGGCAGCAGGACCCCGCCACCGGAACGCCCTCCACCACGCTCGAGTTCTCCCACACGCTGGTGCTGCCGGCCGATGTCTAGTTTGCACAGCGGAAAATCGGTCGCGTGGCAGACAGAACCACATAGATCTCGCCCCTGTTGAAACACTATAGAGCATAGACAGAACGAGGGACGGGACAGCCATGAGACCATCTCGACTGCTGTCTCGTAGTTCGGGACATAGACAAGTAGAACAAGTACAGCAAGACAATATACGCCGAATAATATGGCAACGTTGAAGAGTCAAACTCGTAACGAGACAAATATGCATTGGTCAAGTCCTGCCTCTCATCTGCTCTATCTGCGCTCTACAAACGCTATACTGTACATAGATCGTGCTCTATCAAAACCCACTGAACACCTGTAGCCTCTAATCCCGGGACATTACAAACATTGACGCCGGTGGTGTATAATGCAAAATATCTAAAATCAACAAACGTAAATGAAAACGACAGTGAGTAGCTATCAGGTGGTATGGCACAACATGCCTCTCTCGGCGGTACGTCTCGGATCATATGAGAGCTAATGCGCAAAGCGAAAATCTAGCCGCCGACTGCCTTCCAGTCGTGTTGTCTTGCGATAGTTTGCCTGCTGTTCTGGCGTGAGGGCACTCCACACGCGTTCTTTCTGGTGGTTACGCCAAACATAGTACGACTTGGCCGACATGAAGAGCAGGATCGACAAGACATTGATTACCAGCAATGTCGAGTTTCCGCGGTGATATAGCGGCTTGTCGTCTTCGCGATACACATAGGAGGCGAATATGCCACCGGCCTGAGTGCTCATCTGGGGGCGACCGTTAGCAGTCATACGCCACTGCTACTGCAACGAGTCTTATATCTTACGTTGTATAGAGCCGACGAAACAGAGCGGGTGGCGACATTGTTAGAGTTCTTTGAGCACCAGCCGACGAGGATTGCGTCTAGACGTCGTTAGCGCACCAGACAGTCCGGGAGGGGGTAGGAAGGACGCACGGCAGTAGGGATACGACAGCAGGACTATAAGTAGTGTATAGGTACCCCAACGATCGACAGACACGCCAGGCCAGTAGCGCAATGCGACGAGGCAGGGTAGCGTCCATAGAGGCTGCAGGATGGCGGCAAACGCTCGCTGGTTGAAACGCTCAGACAGCCGAGTAAGTAGCAAAAGATTGGCAATATGGACAAGGTCAGCCGGGATGGTCAGCAGGTTGGTGGTAAGAGTGTCGAAGCCCATGGCGCGCAGGGAGAGGGTCAAGTAGGTCTTTGGTGGATTCTGTGGTATATGGGCGATGAGGCCGAGCGCATATAGTGGCCACAGGTCGTAGTCACAGAGGGCAGCCCATAGGCGACGCGGTGTCAGAGCTTCACGGTTGTGCATGTCGCCTTTGGAAGGGTCGTCGCGCAGCACGCGGTTGACAACGATGGCCACCTCGCGGTCAGTAAACCAGCCACGCGGCCGGAACCAGGTCTTGGTCTGCACGGCCGATGCCGGCATCATGAAGAAGGATGCCACGCCGACGAGCAGCGTCACCTGTCCTTCTATCAGGAAGAGCCAGCGCCAACCCTCCCATCCGGCTAGGCCACGAAGGCGCAGCAGTCCCGAGGCTGCGATCGACGTGACAATTCCCGTGACAGAAAGGGTCGTCCAGAAGTAGCTCAGTCGGATGGGCAGCTCTCGGGAGGTGTAAAAGTACGAGAGCCACAGGACAAGGTCGGGAATGAAGCCGCCCTGTGATGTTAGAGAAATAGGCGGAAGAACACAAACGATTGCAAATACCTCTAGCAGACCAAGCAGGCTCCGGGTAAGAAAGAAGGTGTTGCGTCCGGTGATGGCGCACTGAGAGATGGCCACCAGGGACCAGGCGACCATCTGCATGGGAATCCAGCGATCCGGGCCAAGAGCCTTGGAGATCAGCTGTGAAGGCAGCTCGGCCAAGAGAAAGGAGAGCAGGAATATGGCATGGCCATAGTTGTAATCTAGGAAACGAATCAGAGGGCAGATCTTGCTTGGATGCAATATGACGGCTGTTACCATTCGTGTTGAGGCCCAGATCGTCCAGCATGTTATCGGATACGGCCTGGCTCAGGTTTCCGCGGTCGACTTGCAGGCCAAAGAACATGACACACTGAACAGTCAGACGGCGAGACACAGCAATCAACAAGGAGCCGGAATGCGCGTACCGCCCACAAACACACGCGCAGATCCAGCTTACGGACCAGCCGGCGCTCCTCGGCAGCCGACCAGGTCAGCGCTGGGTCGAAGGCGTACCGGCACTCGTATTGGCTGCGCTCGTATACCTGGCGCCAGTGCGAGGCGGTCGCCTCGTCGGAAAAGGGGTTCGCGGCAATCCCGGAGCCTCCTGTGGCGGCATCGAGCTCGAGCAGATCGGCCGTCTCAGCCGAGTCGACCGAGCCGTAACTCTTGGCATCCTCCGGGTCATCGGAGGCGAGGGGCCTGTAAGACATGGCGTGCTGCTGTCGGTGAGAATGGTGTCTGCCAGTTGTAGGAAGGAGCTCGAACCAGGATTCGTGGCCGTGAATGTGTTCGTGTTCGTGACTCTCGCTGGAGTCCGTCTCGCAGTCGTGCCGATGTTGGTGTCGTCCTGCCGCAAAAGAGGCGTCCGGTCCGGATCCAGATCCAACAATGGCTTCTGCCGTATTACCAGCGCCTTCAGCGCGACTGCGGCCCCTCTCCATTATGGGGGCCGAGGGGAGGGGCGTGAGGACTGCCGCTCTAACGAGTCTCGGACGCGATATGTGCTAAGGCGCAATGGGCGACGGTGGCAGATGACGTGCTAATGCCAATCATGGCAGCGAAGCCGCGCTGGCGCATGACGGGGAATTCCGGCAGCAGCTCGCTCAAACAGCAGCTCGTCGAAGCATGCTATCACTAAAAATAGGGGCTGTCAATGATCTGCTGCCGTTTTGTCGGCGCGTGGGGACTAAGCTGAGCACGACATCGGGAGGTGATCGTGGCTTGTCTAAGCGGCGCGCCAGTTAGGCAGCTGATTGGCCACAGCGTGGACTTGGGCGATGTCGTGATACCACGCGACCGCTCTGGTTCAGCAGATTGTCTGCGTATCAGAGAATATGTGAGACAGCAATCAGTCGAAAAGCATTGAAATGGAAAAATGACCCTTGTGATCGGAAGTCCGTATGTACCAGCAGATTCCGAGGTCGTTTTGTTGTATCTTATCACATGGCAGTGGGGGCAGTAGATTGAACAGGACATTCAACGTAAAGATTGTTGTAAGATGTAGGAAGTTCAATTGAGGTTTTGCTTTCTCTCTTCAGAACAAGCTCTCGGTGCCTAGACAGACACAAGACACAAGCCACAAGGTCAGATGATCAAACTTGGACCACCCGGATCACGGAAGGCACGGCCTTCGACGGCACCCTATCGCGACTGCTACATCCGTCGTGCTCTGCCAGCTGAGAATACCACGACCATTCTCATATCCACTGTCTTCGCTGCACTCTGCACACCATCTCACTCCGTCCAACAAAAGCCACGACTGTCGCAAGATGGCGTTATGGTTGCGCTACCCTCCTGGAGATCGCCCGCCGGCCAATGATGCGACAGCGCACATTGCACCTCAGTCAGCCTAGCAGCCGAAGAGGGGAATCATGAATCCAGATGCGTTTTGAGCAGGCCGTCCGACAAAAAGCTCTCAGCCTCTCACGGCGACTGTGCCGACAACGGCTCCGAGGCATCGCATCTGAAGAGGGGACGTCGAGTGAGTGGCCGGTCGGCGACGGTACTAAAGGAGCAGATGGCATCCCATGGGAGAAGGTCCTGAGAAGCGTCTATCCCAGTGACAGAGAGACGATCTCATTCCCCAAAGTCTTTTGTGTCTCCGTATCTCGGACACTTTTCCCCGTCATCCTCCACCTCCTAGCTCCGCTCCTTCGATCCACCATGTCTCCCCCTGCAGCCGACGTCGATCTGCAGCCGGCGGCTACCCAGGTCCCCAGCAGCAAGGCTTCTGCTCCTGTTTCTGCCAACAGCAGCAGCAGCAGCTCGCAGCTCGATGGCCCGCTGCCGTACACCGGCCAGCTGGACCAGTACGAGCACTTTGACGTGACCAGCGTGATCGGGCGCGAGTTCCCCACGCTGCAGCTGACCGACATCCTGGACGACGACGCCAAGATCCGCGACCTGGCCGTGCTGGTGTCGCAGCGCGGCGTCGTCTTCTTCCGCCGCCAGGACATTGGCATCGACGATCAGAAGCGCCTGGGCCAGCGCCTGGGCGAGCTGACCGGCAAGCCGGCCTCGTCGCGGCTGCACCGCCACGCTCTCTCCAACAGTAAGCGCGGCATCGCCGTCGACGAGAACGGCCGGCTGGACGACGAGATCTCCGTCATCTCGTCCGAGCAGAACCGCCTCTTCTACCAGGACCGCTTTGCCAGCTCGTCCCGGCGGCTGGCTGGCGTCGGCTGGCACGCTGAGTGAGCTGCCCGGTCTTTCTTGCGTCTGCCACTCCGACTGTCCACATGCTGACCTGGCAGCATCACGTTTGAGAACATCCCCTCCGACTACGCCATCCTCAAGATCGTCCAGCCGCCCGAGGACGTCGGCGGCGACACCCTCTGGGCCTCGGGCTACGAGCTGTACGACCGCCTCTCGCCGCCGATCCAGAAGCTCGCCGAGGGCTTGACTGTCACCCACCACCAGCCCAACTTTGTCAAGGTCAAGGACACCTTTGGCGTCGAGCTGATCAGCGAAGACCGCGGTGCCCCGGAGAACAACGGCCTCGACTTCAAGGCGGAACAGTATGTGCTCTTCTCCCCCTTCCCTGGCCTCTTTCTCCTTTATATTCCTCCTCCTCACACTTCCAGTCCTCTTATTCGCACCAATCCGGTCACAGGATGGAAGAGCCTGTTTGGGGCCGGTCATCAGATCGATTCCGGATGGATCAACGGCGTCAGCGAGCGCGAGAGCGACATTCTCAAGGCTTACTGTGAGTTCATGGAGAGAAAGACAGAGAGCTGTACACAACTGACAGTCTTTCAGTCCTCCAGCTTATTACGGAAAATCACGACCTGCAGGTCCGATTCCGCTGGAACAAGAACGACCTAGCCATCTGGGACAAGTACGTTTCCATTTCGTCGACAGGGTCGACCTATATATATACTCCGTATGTTGCTGACCACTACTCCCTGCTGTAGCCGCTCGGTCTTCCACACTGCCACAAAGTGAGTAATCTCCGTCAATCTGTCTGCAAATAAGACGTGTCCTTATTAGCAGCCAGGACTAACCGTTCTTGCAGCGACTACGTCGGGAAACGGCAGGGCAATCGGGTGGTGTCTCTTGGTGAAAAGCCGTACTACGACCCTAGCTCCAAGTCCCGTCGCGAAGCGTTAGGCCTCGACGGAAACCAGAGCTGAGAGGGCTTACGAGAAGGACTTGACTTGGGTCATATAAGTAACAGTTTTATGTTTACAATAGCTCAGCTAATTACGCTTTTACTTACTATAGGATTTTTACGTTTTTGGTTTCTAATAAAACCTTACGTTTGTTTCAAAGCTTTAAGGGAGGTTTATAAAAGGTTTGAGATTACTTAAAGGCTGTCTAAAGACGAGTACCAAAGCAAGGATAAAACCCTTTATGAGATAAAAAATAGGAAGGAGCCTTACTCCTTGCTATTGCAACCACTTGCTCTCTTCATAAATAAATCTTACTTTTTGTTGGTAGCTGTTGGAAT
>LDEF01000089.1:15756-78060 GCA_001455505.1 Leptographium lundbergii
CCCTTCTAAGGGAACCGACACTTTTTATCTTATTTTTTTTACTGATTAACGACGCCCTCGTTACACTGAAAAGGCCGACCTCTCTCTATTTTCGTCGAAAATCGCCTGCGCTCGTTGTCTTACCGTAACGCCTTTGTAAGGCTTCTCATCCTCTCGTTAGTTTGCTTGCTCACCTTAACCTCAACTCCGATTAAGTAGCGCTTGCTCATCTTATTCTTTTACTTTTTCTCTTTATTCCTCCATCTGTTGCTCACCCCAACCTCAGATTTCTGCTCAACGCGTTTAACTTGCTTATCTCATTTTTCAACTTCTGCTTGGTATTCGCGCGGCGCCTTCACCCCGTCTTCTTATTTTAACTCCACCGACACGTCTCTCTTCACTCTCGTCTTTCTACTTCACCCCCCAATAGTTTTACAACGCCTAATCAACCCAATATTTCTTCACTCGTCGCATCGTGTACGCCGTCCCGTGGTTGCTTACTCGCTGCTTCTCGCACCATCTTATTGATCTCTGCATCACCTTTTCTTTTACCACTTCCCATCCGCTTCCACCCTCAACACCCGATTATCACTAGTGGTTTCATGCCAATCTCCACCTTATAAGCGAGATGGTTTGCCTTACACAAAGGCAACACGAGAACGCGTGCGGCTTTCTAGCACCGCTGCTACAAAGGTCGTGCAGCGAATCGCTGGCAAGAAAGATGCCGGAAATGACAAGCATGGAAGGCTGATGAGCGGAAGATCCTTGGTATCAGAAGGAAGACAACTATATGAAGCCAGAGAGAGGAGTCAGGGCTAAAAAGTTTGCACTAGAGGTAGTTCGTGCACCGCCGCACAACTAAGGCGCCCTTACCTCGGTATTTTTCGAGGAAGAATGCTTAGAACGTTCGCCTGCTCCGTCGCTGAGCTCGCGTCCCTGACGACTCGCATCTTCAGTGAAGCGTATATATCTCATCTTATACAATGCGCGGACACTATTAGCAGGGTGTCTGGCTTCGAAGGCGGCCTCTCTGCTGCCTTTGATCAGGCTGAGCCTGTTCCTTTTGGGTCAAGGAAATAGCCCACGCGATGGCTATAGAAGCACTGATATGCCTACTTTGGCCACTAGCGGCTCACCGGCTGCGTCGACAAGTCACCTATCGTACGACACAGCTAGCCGCATTGCACAACAGCAGCACCGGAATCAGGCGTGGCCTTACAAGGCAGCAACCAAGTCGCATTAGACCCAGTTTGCCCTATTACGAACATCCACCCATGTGGCTCTACAATTCGAGAAGCATGTAATGCAAACCCTAAAGTACTGCAACTCCCGGTGGTGTGGACAGGTTTCAGTCCTCTACGCTGTTTTCTATGTTGCTCCTTCCGGGCAGAAGTTATTAGCAACATTTCCACACTAACCATCTACAACCGCCTCAAGCTCACGTG
This sequence comes from Leptographium lundbergii, assembly GCA_001455505.1. NCBI lineage: Eukaryota > Fungi > Ascomycota > Sordariomycetes > Ophiostomatales > Ophiostomataceae > Leptographium > Leptographium lundbergii. Next base: position 17,181 of record LDEF01000089.1, read on the forward strand.
AAACTGTGTACGAAACACACTGGTAGCGCCTCACACCTATCAACGCGTTTTACTACTAAAGTTTCAGCCCCGACTTAATGACGGCGATCACGCGACTCACATGATGCTGTCGTATCAGGCTAATGTGTGGATGACGATTAAAGACCAGAGTGCTAACATGTTTGCGGAGTAAGTGAATATGAAACATTACCTTTGTGTAAAGAGTTTTTCGATTTAGAATACTAATCCATATAGAAACAGTGCTTTCGATCAGTCAACGTCAGCGTTTTGGTCCAGATTCCCCCAGGTCCACGGGCAGCCACCTGGCACACCTTGGTCAGAGATTTTACATTGCTACGGAACCGCTTCACAGGCGGGAATGTTGTCCCGCTTTACAAAGAAACTCTGGCGCACTGTTTGGCAAGGTGCTGGAATCGACGCACTAAATTCGGCCCGCGACAGCATTATGTCAATCTCGCTGACCCGACCGAGGTTTTGATGACACCTCCGGTAACGACGTTAATAATTGCCGAAAAGGATAAGGACGGTTTAGGGGACTGGTTTTTAAAGAGCCTGCGCTCTACGAAGGAAAAGTCTAAGACGTCTAAACATCGCTCTATCTTTGGTGTATTTGCAGAAACGAAGGACACGGCTGCTACGGTTCAGCACGTGTAACGGGAAGGATAAGGGAAGGTTGGACTTTCATTCTTATATTGATTGATGTTCAGTGCGCACCCCTGGAGCCCTTGCGGGATACTAGATCACTCATCTCGTCCTTTTGTTTGATCCCTTTGTGTCAGCCAAGTCAGCAAGCCGATACGCAATAACCATCGCCAGCGGGGTCGTTTTGCTTCCCCTTGCGGAATGTCAGAAGTGATCCCGCATGGCACCCTTCACGCATCCCTTACAGACTAAACCCTTCTCCCTATCCTCTAGACCAAGGGAGGTGCCTCTTTGGCACCTTACTGCTTGCACATAGGCAGATAGTAGGTTTGTGAGGTTTGCTTACTTTGTTGCAGAGGCCTTGGCCGACCGCCAGAGGTAGGAGGGCTTGGTTTTGGCGTTACAGGTGGAAAGGGCACATGTGAAGGGCATACTTGCAAGGGCTTTATGCTCGCTTCTGTTGATTCTTTCTCTGCAAAACATTGCCACGGGCACGAATTAGTATTACGACGCGACAGTTTAGTTCAAGGAATAATATATTCACGATTAGATCTTACAAAAGATGTATCCAAGACCAACTCGAACAGATGCAGCACAAAGTTTTTATCTTTCAAGGGCAGTGCAAAAATGCAAAAGACGACCAGACCGAAAAAACTTATAATGGATCGAAAGACAGATGTAAATCCAACAACTGCTCTGATTTCCAATATTACGGCTTTCTGGTTTCCTCGTTTCCCTTATATTAGATTTTCCCTCTTTCTATTCTGCTACTTCTCCTTCTTCCCGTTTTTCTCTTTTTCTCCCTTAACTGGTTCTGTGATTAAGTAAAACGCTTAATACAATAAGAAATTGGGTCGTGTACAAGAATATACGATTGTCTGCTCTTTAAGAACCAACTTTGTATCTTACTAAAAATTGCTTTTATTACTCTGTAAATCAATTTATATAGGAAATTAACTCTTATAATAGCTTCGAAGTAAGGAGTAAATGGCCAAAATCATAGAATAAGAACAAAGGAGGACCAATCGTTCTACTCTTGGTGAAAAGCCGTGCTACGACCCTAGCTCCAAGTCGCGAAGCGCTAGGCCTTGACGGAAAACATATTTGAGAGGGCTTACGATAAGGACTCGTACATGTCAAGCGGCCAGAAATCTCCGTACTCGTTCCTACGAGACCCGTACCCTCCAAGCAACCCGTATAAATGCAAATTACATGTGATGCGATACAGCGTCTCCTCGTACGATCTGCATGTGATACCGGTCGAGCCGTTTCCACCAGAGGAAGGAGTAGGAGGCGCGGTACATGGTATATTCCACGAGTACGGAGCATGCCGGCAGATGCCCAGTCCCAATAGGCCTGCTGGCAGGCATAGTAAGATGCCCTGCAGGGATCGTCGGCACTGCGAGCAGGGGTTCCGAAAATGAAGGCCACAGGTCACACGAGCAGACCGGTGCCAAGCAGCGTCGGAATGAAGGAAAACAAGAAACATCACGCTTTTCCTCGGCCGAGAATGTGAAATGTGACAAGATGTGTTTGCGATCGCCATACGAACCCGGGCTGCGCCAAGTAAGATTGTCAGACCGTACGTGCCGTCCAAAATCGACCCAATCCGGCCGTCTCACGCTATCCACTCCTCCTTAATCTGGCCATCTGAAACGATGGCGCTGGAGGGAAATGCAACCCTATCACCCAATCCGGCCTCAGCCCTACTCCGTCCACTGCCGCCGGCCTCGACTGATGTTGATCGACACGGGGTGGACTATAACGAGCAGCGATGTGCACGCAAAATTCGGATTTCCCCTTTCTAGAAAGCGGTCGTGTGGGGAGAATCCGGGCCCTCTTTCCCTCATTTCCTGCCCTCTGCTAATATCGGCCCAATTCCGGACGGGGGAAGATCTGAAGAGAACAGGGAAAGGCTCGGCTCACATGCGCTCAACAGAAAGCTGACCGTTATTTCTTGCCCTTCCCTCCCGCTCCCTCCCGCTCCCTGGACTCTGTAGGCCACACTTTTGCCCTTGTCTTCCTGCTCTTTTCTCCTCTGCCCCTGCCATCCTCCATCCTCCATCCTCGCTGTTCTCAATCGTCAAACACACCCCGGCCCGACTGCCGTCTTTCTGTCCTAGACGTGTCCGTCCCGACAAGGTTCCCCTTCACACGCCAAACAGCGTTGGCCCTGGCCCCAACGGTGGTTGACTGCCATGCAGCCCGGGCTTGTCAGCCAAACAGACGCAGCCGTTGCAGAGCCCCTCGCCAGAGTTGCGTCATGCCCAACTACGCAAGAGATTACCTTCGCGGACGAAACTCCCAGACAGACCGTTTGTCGGCCATTCAAGCCCTTCGGCATTGCTTCCGTCAGACCAAATGCGGACAGTCTGCTTGGGGGGTTTCCATCAAGCCCACGGAGCAGAATGCCATCATATTCTACCAACAAGCGACAGTCTCTTGCTCTCCTCGTTTGATGTGTTGCACGCAGCACACTTCTCTTGTGAAACTCTTCACATCGGCCTATCGGCTCTCCGCAGTCCCGAAAAGGACTAAAGCTTGGCGGTCCTTCCGTTCGGACTCTTCAGCAACCGCACAAGAGCAGGCGGACATCCAATCCGGACCTCCGACAGCCGCCCAACAGCACTGGCTGTACGCTCGACTGGAGAGACTGAAATAGGACTTGTTTCCCAATGTGACCATCTGCATAAGCGAGCCTCTGCCGTCAATGCGTGTCGCATATCCTGTCGCTTCAGCAAGCGCAGGTGCCATTGAATCTCGCAAATGTAACCAGACCTATCCGCACCGAGACAAATCGCGGCGATCCAAATGGCACATGTCACGTCGCTGTGGGGCACTTTGTCGAAACCTTGCTTTAAATAGTACGGCCAGGGCCATGAGCCAAGAAGTGTTTCTTACGATCGGCCCTTACAAGTCGTCGCCATCAGAACAGGATTCGGTCAAAGAACAGCTTCGGGGACGATCACCCCTGGGCAGGACGGACACTCCTGACGCATTTGAATCTTGGCAGGACTGACGGCAGATCTGCTCTGAATGCAACCAGCATTGCACTGGACCCACCTTCAAGAGCATCGAGGGGGGCTAATACTACGATCCAACCTCTTAGTTCAACCCTTTTTGCACAATGCAACTTCCAAACGGGCAAATTACGTGCAGACCGCAAACAGATATAATGAAGACCGTCTGCTCCTTTCTCAGGTCGGTTTCTGCCACCCCTTTCAACACGTCACATCTTCCGCTTGCGTAAGGTTCTAGACGAAAGCAGAGCTTCGGCCGTCACCAACAAACTAGCAGTTTGTGGAGAAGCGACAAGCCACAGCCACACAAACGCATGAAAGGCTTGCTGTGTTCATGCTCATCGAGTCAAACGGTCACTAGCAACGCCACTGGCAAGTCAAGGTAAACAAAATGCCATTCTATTTCGTGAAGGATTTCTGTCTTTCACAACTTTCCTGAAGAAAAAAAACTATATGCCCATTACATGAAGTGAGTGCACGTCTTCAACCGCTCGCTTGCAAAGGCTATCTTGCCAGAGCTCAGACAACAAGAAAACAAAAAAGAGGTAAGCCAGTAAATCGGCAAGTGCATTGAGGGCTGAAATGAACAAAAGAAATTGGTAAAGAACGCCTTCTTAATCTTACAGTACATTTTCCTTTCCAGAAACAACGCCTTCGCCTTCTCAAATACTCGTTATGTCGAACGTCATCAAAAAAGGGATAGTATACAAATGCAAAAAGTGCGGGCAACTCATTTTTCGATCGAGAAGAAATCGTCGGGTGTGATGTTTTGGGTGAACTGGAACTGTTTGCCTTTAGGCCGACCTGGAGACGACTTTGCCGAAAACCCTGGCGGCATACTTTGCTCGCCCGGGAACGTGAAATCGGCTTGGCCTTCACCTCCCTGAAACTGCATATGGAAGTAGTTGTGACCGGCCTGCTGGCCAAACGACGGTGTTGGTGGCTGGCTGTTCAAGGCATATGCCGGGGCCGACGACAGCACGGCAAACTCTTCCGAGCCAAAGCTACCGAGACTTGGTGTCAAAAGCGCCTCGTCCTGGGGAACGAAGCCCCACGGATCTATGCTCGCATGCTGGTCAACATGGCCTCCGCTAAACCCAGGCGTGCCGGGTGGTGTCTTCAGCGTTTGTCCCATGCTGAAAAAAGGGTGCTGTATGGAGCCGCTGACGGAGTATGCCTCGTCCTCCGACACAACCGAGCTGCTCGCCTCGAGCATTCCGTGGTTGTAAGGCGCAATACAATCTCGTGGAGTGACGGGCGAAATGTTGCTACTTGCAGATCGAACAAGTGAAGCCGGTCCACCCGCTGCTGCTGTCTGCAGAGAGTGCATCAACACATCCTTATTCCGCTCAAAGTAGAGCGGAGAACGAGGGACAGGTGCCATGGCCGGTTTCTGGATCCGATTTATGAGACCATTGGCAGAAGATATGCGACGAATTGGGGTCGGGGCGTCAATCCGCTTGCCCATGTCGATCCCGGTCTTCGGGCCGTATGGGCCATTGCGAAGAGCAGTGGGATTCAACATGGCTGGTGCGCCTTTGTTGCGGCGGTTGGCAATGTTTGCGGGAGGTGGAGGAGACTTGAATCGGAGATCGGAAGCTGCAGAAGCCGGTGAGTGCGAGGAGATTGGCGATGACAGTTGCTGGATCGGAGGCGGCATGCCATGCTGCAGGGCCTGTGCTTCATGGCCCAGGTTGACAACCGCGTCTTTGCTCAAGTGAGGGATGCCGTCCATGCCCATGAGCTCGGAGTGGTAGGACAAGGGCTGTGGTACCATGACCGAGTCCATGCCCAAGTTTGTGGTAAAGGGGACAAAGGCAGCCATGGCGGACGGGTCGAAGCCATGCAGTGCATGTTCGTTCTCCATGGCCTCGTGGCATGGAGAGCCGCCAGAGGTGAGATAGCCGTTCATGGCCGGAGCATAGGACGAGAGATCGTGGACAGGCGGGAAAACAAGTGACCTGGGCGAGGGGTACTCCTCGACGGAGGGCGAAGCGCTGTTGGTGACAGAAGCGTCGTTTGTGGGAGTGAAGAAGGCAAGCTGTTGATGTTGCTCGACAGTCGGGAAGGCCGCGCTCGAAGCTTGCAAAGGCTGGCTGTGGTTACTTGAGCTGTAGTATTCGCTCACGGTGCAGTCTTCCTGCTGATCTGACGGTGTCTCGGACGAAGACTCATCGCCAGTGGCCTTTGTGTCGATCTCCCTCCGCAGCATCTGCTTGGCCTTTGCGCGTCGGTTCTGGAACCAGTTCTGGGTTGCTTGTTAGTTTACAACACTCGAGGGCGGTCCCGGGCGAACCGGCAGGAGGCAGGAAGACAAACGTTTATTCTGGGGTTCTCTACTTTGAGAAGATCGGCAATCTCGCGCTTCCTCTGGGAGGAGGGCTTGGGGTTCTTCTTGAATTCGTTCTCGAGCAAGTCGACCTCGTCCTTGGCCAGCCGCGGTTTCGGCTCAGTCTGCTTTGAGGGCTGCATGCCGGCCTGAGAGTGGTCGACAGAGTCGCGGTGGTGAGGGATATGGGGGACAAGAAAGAGAGGATCGCTGTTGTAGGCGAACGAGTACATCTGGGCTGGCCGCGGCTGGCCGTCGGAGAGGGCCATTGAGTGGTAGGCAGCCGCCATCTGGGGCACGCTCTGCATCATTGTGGTGTAGTCCATGGCGGCACCTATTTGCTCGCGTATGGCGGAGCAGTCAGTCGAAGATGAGAGAGGGACGCCGAGCAGGGCGCGAACGGTGGGCGACGAGGGGATAAGTAAGTGGTGAGAGGCGTCCTCGCATGCACATGAGCACACCCAGGTGTGGATTGGGTGGCCTGATGTGGTCAGGCAAGCCGGTGGTGGTCGATATGAAGGTCACGTCAAGTCGGTGCTGCGTGGGATAGTGCCGAGGCCAAGAGGTGCCGAGGCCAAGAGGTGCGAGACAGGCGGTTGGCTATATGTGTTTTCGAGTACGGACAGAGGGGGAGGAAGAGGAGGAGGGACGGGACAGAAAGAAAGGAGGTGGATGAGATTTGGTTTAAGAATGGATGGCCGTATTAGCCAGAACCAGAGTAGCTCAGGGTAGCGTTTGGGAGGGGCCAAGGCTACAAAGCGAGACGGAACAAGCGGCTGAGACAGGGCAGAGGAAGGGGTCGAGGTTCTGGGTATCTCAGATGGCCGTTGGGCGAGTATGAAAAAGAAAGCGGACGAGCAGCGAGATACTTAAGGAAAAGGGGGGGAGAAGAAAGAAAGTGGATCGGCAGTTTAGCAGCCGACGAAGAATTATACGGCCCTGCGATCAATTTGAGGACAGCCCAGCCAAGAGCGAGAGAGAGAGGCAGAAGAAGGGAAGAAGGAGAGGAGGAGAAGGAGAAGAAGAGGAGGAGCAAGGCGAAGATGGGCCAAGGGGCCATTAGGGAGAAGCGAGAGTTGGCGTCCTAGCACAGAGCATGCAAGTACTCGTACGGAGTACACAAGCAGCTGTGTGCTGGTATTTCGCACGCTGGGGTGGGATCAAATTCTGAAGACGGGAAGGTGGTGGAATGAGTGGATAAGCTTGGTGGAGGGTAGCCGGGATGGCGTGAACGACTAGGGTTTTGTCGCTGCTGCTTGGGGGGGCATGTGAAAGGGGGAAGACAACAACAGCCAGGTCCCGACCGGTGGTGGTTGGGTTGGTAGCGATGGCGATGTACCGTCCAGGTACTTGTAGAGAGCCACGTCAATGGGCTGCTGCCAGTGCAGGCGCTGGCTGGCTGCTGGGTGCTGGCTGGCTGGCCGGCTGGCTGGCCGGGTGGTCAAAGCGGAACCAGCGAGCGGCCGTTTTGGCCTTTGGTCCTCTGCACCTGCTGTCTCTCCTCTTTTCTGGAGGCCCCACCGCGGTCCACATTTCGAGCTTGCCAGGTGGGCAGGAGTGCAAGGACGAGAGAAGGAGCGAGCGGGAGCGGCGTGTTAGCTGGGAAGGAGCACTGAGAGGTCGTCGAGAGCCCTGGATGCGCGACCGAGAGGTGTGTGAGTGGGCTGGGCAGAAAGCGACGGGGGTGGGCGATGGGGGGGTGATGGGGAGCAATGGGGGGTGAGTGACGGGGGCGTGACGGGGGTGCAGAGGACTGGACTCCGTAGGGGGGGTAGAGGACTCGTGGGAGGGGAAGGGCCAGGACAGCGACTGCGACCGGGAACCGGGGGGGAGGCGACTGGGAAAGTGCAGGAAAGAAGCAGCCCAGCTGTGATGGGCTCCTCTTTTTCTTCCCCAGGCGAGGGCAGGAGCGAGCCAGTACGAGTGCAGTCGAGAGGCAGGCGCGCTACGACGTAGCCCAGGGAGGGTGTGGGGTTCTTTTTTTTCACGCAAGAAGACAGCGTTCAGACGAAATAGAAAACAGGGGCTGCTTGGCTGGCGGCCCTCTGTGGCGTTCCACTTCTTCCTGTCCTCGAAAGGGGAGGGAAAGGGCAGAGGACTCCGTACTCCGTACATGGGAATAAGATCGTACGGCCGGCCCACCGCATTGGGCTGAACAAAGGCGTTTCGGGCGGGCGAGACAGCATTCTCCAGACTTCTCCAGCAGCCGTTCTTTATTTTCGCTCACGACGTACAGAGTAAGTACATTGTATCCTCGCAGAGGGCTGCCAACCGCGCCTCCCGGTACTATTTCCCAGCCCAGATGCCGATATGCAGCGCGGCCGTTTGTTTCTTTTTTGGTTGTTGCAATATGCATCGCTGCCGATCCTCACGTTTTATTCCCTGTCGGTTTTTGTTTATTTATAACGACCCCCGACGTTTTGATTGCGACAGGCCAGGCCTCGTACGGAACGACTCGTGCGCGTCCACACGTACTCCGTACTTTGTAATTACCGGGCGCTCTGGCGCAGCGCCCGTCGTCCCTAAACGAATTCGGTGTAAGCTGGCCAGGTCTGCCGGGCGGCACCGGACAGGCCATGTCCCTGTCGGCCTCCTCGCTGGTCGTGCTCTGTCGCATCTTATTATCTTACGAGAATCTTTCAGCGTCCGGGCGCATGGGCAGGCAGTGCTGACGCATAGTTCCCGGGCACGGACACGGAAGAAAGGAGAGGACGAGGCAGACCAGACAGACCAAAAAAGACCAGACATGCATCCGACACGCATCCATGGGGTCAGAGAGCCCCCTCCCCACTCGGAGCCTCACCAACACCCGAAATGCGAGGAGCCGCGCGCTCGCAGAGCGGCATGAAGCAAGACACGGGCGAATCAGACACGGCAGATGCCGGCCAGCGAGCAGGCCTCTGGCTTCGGCCAGGTGGTGAAATTACGCCGGGCTACAGCCCGTGGAGGTGAGAGTGTTCATTTTGGAAGGCGCGTGCGACGTCTGCATGCACGCTGTAATTACAGCGCCCTCCATAATGCTCGTGCTCCGTATCTTATCTTACTAGCAGGTCTGCCCGCCACGACGTTGGGCTGGCCTCGCCCCTTTTGTCGTGGAAACGGAACGGTGCGGGTGCAATACGGTCGGCCAGATTGCCAGGACGCCGCCTTGCCCAAAGGATCGACAACAAGAGGCTGGAGCGTCCTGGAGCGTCCTGGAGCGTCCCCTCCCGTCGCCCAGTTGCGCCGCTTGCCTCCTGCTATGTTGCCTTCTTTGTCTGCCTTGTTTGCATGTGCAGCCGCGGCCGTTTATTGCCTTGGTTTCGCTCGCTCTTTTGTTGTTGGCTTTTCATTCAGGGAACGGCTGCCTGCTTCCGTACCACATCGTAAGATGTGTCAATGGAACGACAGCCAACAGCAAGCAACATATTCCTTCTGGTGGCTGCCAACATCTGCGCGGAACACAGAGCTGTCAGGTCCTGCCAACAGCACGATTCTCGGTTGGTGAGATGCTGTTATGCATCTCGCTCGCCGGGGTGTGTTTCTTTTTTTGGTTTTTGGGGGGGGTTCCTTCTGCTTTCCCTGCTTTTCAGCTGCTGCCAGATCCCCCAAACGGGTCAAGTGGCTCCCCACAATCAACACGACGACTCGCGACAATCGACGACAGCGCGGGTACGGATGCATGACGAGGCAAGATTGCAAATGTCGCGACAGCCTGAGGCAAACCGCGGACCAAGGCCGCCGTCCTCCGCGGTGATCGTCCCCGTTGCCATCACTTGCTGCTCCCTGTCCTCTGCTCCTTGCTGCAAGGGGATTTTCCCTCTGGCCTCCGGATCCGGCACAGAGGCTGCCGACGCTACTGGCACGCTCTTGCCTACCCGATCTCTCGCCGAGCCCAGCCCGGCGGAATAAGACATGGTCAAACGCACTACGACGTGCTCCAGTCGACGATGCCCGCGCGCGCGTCCTCTCGCGTCCGCCACTCCCTTTGTTGCGACCGTGGCCGCTAGCCCCGAGGTCACGAGCTTCATGGCGTCCGAGGCTTCGGCGGCGCCGTGCCCCATACTACATTGTACTGTAGGCTGGCTAGGCCCCGACTGGACCAGGGCTTGTCTGCATACGTACTTACGACGTACTTGTGGTGCCTCCCAACTGCGCCGTGATCCACGATTGGGCTGGTTGGACCCAACCCTGCTTTCTCTTCTGGTCTTGTCGTCGTCTGGCCATGCGCCTACCAATGGCCAATTTCCCGATTCTGCAATTGATCGACCCCCTTTTCTTCTCAATCCGGACCTGTCTCTCACCATGGCCGCTCGAAGTACCGCGGCCTTCGCCTCGGTGTCCTTTTTCTGCGATGCACGGTACGTATAGGCGAGATAGCTCCAGCAAGCGGCGCCGTTTGTTGTGCCAGACGCCATTGGCCGTCTGTACTTACTTGCAATAACACGCTACGCACTTTGTACATGCACGAATTCGACTGTGCGGCTGACGCGGGCTCCTCTTCTGACAAATCTCCGACAAGCTGACAGCCTTTCCTTGGAAGAGAAAAAAAAGAGTGGAGGACGTGAAGCTTGTTCGCAGACGTGTTCCTGTTTTTCTTCGCTGTCAAAGAAGACAAAGTCCCGTCGGTCAACGTAGGGAATACGTGCTATGTATGTAGTAGATCCGTCAGTAAATCTCCGATGCAAGATCCTGTCCGGCTTACATCTCTTTGCGTCAAGTCCTCTGGCCAATGTAGTGTGTTTTTTTCGTGCACTTGCCAGAAGAGGGCAGACCAGCCAGTCGTCTTGCCGAAAGAAGAGAGAGCCCGCTTGGAGACGATTAATTGTGGGTCCTCTCGCATACTCCCGCCTCTGATTCGCACATATGTTGGGGATTGGGGGAGAGCAGACGCCACCAGCATCTTGGAGCTTGACTCCGTCGTATGGCAGGATGACTGAGTGCGTTGCTCCGTATGCGCGCGCGTGCGTCACATTCGCGACGGGTGTACTGGTGCCAGAACAGCCGGCCTAGGCCCTGCGAGCAAATACAACGCTCGGCGCTACGGAGTACTATGTACGAGCATCTCATTCGTGAGATCCAGGGCTATTGCGACATGTCTGAATGCAACGACGCGAGCCGGCCCCATAAGTGGCGGGCGGCAGTGCTCTCTGGCCGAGGCCATGCGACGCAAGGCTCCTCTTCGTCGCCCTCTCCGTCGTCCACGGCAAGAGGAGCATCCTCGTCCCGATGCATCCAGCTCTCCAACGAGATAGCGCACGCCAAACTGACGTCAGCGCCTTGGCATTGCGAGAAAAACAGGGCCGCCAGCAGGAACTGTGAATGGACGGGGGCTAGCTCTGCGAGGCTTTCCCATCGTACGTCGTATGTGTGCCCAATCGTGCTTGAGCTTGTGATATGTTTCTGAACAGAATTCTGACAGTTCCGCTTTTCTTGCCGCTTAATAATAACGACGTAAGCACTGGCATGTACCTTCTTTGAGAGATCCGACAAGCCGGTTAGGTTAGGTTCTCTTGTTCTGCGACATGGCTGACTGTGTCTCTCTGCACTGGTGCATCCGTCAGAGTCACACTGCAGGAGGATGGGGGCTATCTGCCGCTCGCCCTGTTCGTCCCAATTGCCACGTCTTGAAGAGACGGAAAAAGTAAGACTACTATGTGATCTGTACATGCTTACTTCCGGCGTGTGGGCAAAGACTGCTGGCGCCCCCGCTCTCCCCTGTAATGCGTACTATGTCCGCTGTAAGCTAAGATACGTCGTGCGCCGTTTCCTTCTTTCGACGCAACTGACTAGGCCGACTAGCTCCGGCCTTGGGCCCGTACTGGAAAATTCGAATTTCTAGAAGGCCATTCGGAGCGTTCGGGATTCCCAGGGCAGTCGGACGTCTTGCCAGGCGCTCGTACTGGCAACTGGACAAAGTCGGCCATGCAACGATGCCGCCTTGCATTGGTAGCGACGGCAGGAGAGACAGCTGTCAGCCAGGATTTGTGGTCGCCTTGGCGTGCATCCCACCATCCTGGATGGAGGGCCGGCTGGGAGGCGGTCGGGCCAGAAGCCTGACAGCCAGAGAACTAGAGAGGAGAAATATGGGCCGAGAAACAGGCACAGGTCCTCCGGGTGGACCGCGCGAGAAGCCCCAAGAGGAGACGGTGGCCGCAAGAACGGAGAAACACGCACGCTCGTCGTAAGATGCGACCAGCCAAAGTGGAGGCACCAGAGGGCGCAGATGGAGTTTTGCAGTGCACAGCCAGCCCCAGTCACCCGGTAGAAGCTAAGTGTCGTTCCCGAGACCAGCGCCTTGCTCGGTTGGGCAAATGAGTTTGGCGATCTCACCTTCGCTTCCCTCTCTCTTTCCTGCTTTTCTGCGCGGCGGCCAGAGCAAGCAGAGGCTCTGTCCCATACGAGCGCATGACGAGGCCCGATTCTTCAATGTATCTGGCAATCATGCGCATGCCCCGTCGACAGAGCGCCCGCTCGTATTGGCGGCTAGATAAGCAGCATGTCACGGAAATTGCCGTATCCAGAGAGCTAATTTAAAATTTTAAAAATAAAAATTAAAAAGGTGCCGACACCTCTCGCACAGCACTGCGACTCGCGGGAGATGTTCGCAAGCTCTGCATCTTCTCGTTCTCGTACCCCTGCGCCAAAGGGGTCCGTGGACCGCCTTGTTTCCTTTTTGGTTCCGCAAAACGGAGTGCTCGCGGCGGCCTGTCGATTCGGATGGCAAAACCCGGCTTTATCGAGGAGATAGCAGAAGAAGGAAATTTTGGCGGCCACCCACGCCTCCACCCTCCCAGACAGTCCTAGCAAGGATGCGCACGTGGGAAGAGACGCTCCATGTTGTACGGAGCACTCCGTCCAGCTGTATGCGTTGGCGTAGCGTTGCATCGCCGCTTTTGGGGAAACACACGAGTTTCCGTCCGCGGCACAAGTCTCCCTGCCGCGTTCAGCACAGCATGCGTACGAGTACTTGTGTATGCATGCACATAATGCACATACTATTGTCTAGCATCTCCCATGTTTTTTCCACGTTTCCACACCAGATTTCCCATTTGCCTGGCCTGGTAGGGTGGCCACCTTCTTGCCGCTCCTTTTGGTCCTATCCCCCCCCGTCCTTTAGCGCTGACCGCATCGGAATACCTGACAGTTACATGGGCACAGCGCCGGCCTGGTTGCAGCCATTTCCGCTGCCTGTCCAACAATTGATCTTACTCCAAATCGCAGCCAGTCTACGGAGATGAGGACGTCTGTGTTGGCACTAAGCGCCCGTGGCAGCCGAGCTGAAGCCCGAAAACGAGATAGGAGATCCGTACACAGTAGTGAAAATCGCTGTCCGTCCCGCGTGTGATAATGCCATGTGCTCGCACTTCAACGCGGCTCGTATGGTCTTCGGCCTTGTTTACCCCCTTTTTCCCCTTCTTTGCGCCTCTTTTTCCCTATTCTTCTACTCCCTATTTTTTTCTCCTCTTCCCTCCCTCTTGCTGGCTTTATTTCGGCCCCTCACCGTTATCGCGGATCACCTGCTGGTTTTTTTCCACTGCAAGCCACAGCCGCCGGTCAGGACCAACAAGCTTGTTGGGCTGGAGGCTAGCCAACTGCCCTCGTCACAATTTGTGCAAACGGCGCGTCCAAAAGAAGAGCAGCAAAACGGTTGCAGTGTGGAGACTGGGCTTGAGGCCCAGCTCGATAGCGTTAGACTAGACTGCTGTGGGGCAGCTTGTTTCCTCTTTCGGCGTCGGGTTGAAAGTGCAGGTAGAACGACGTAATTGGTGCACACAGCCTTTAAAATTACCCTGTCCGAGATACGCCCTCATGCCTGGCTGGCTCCTGCCGCCTGATTTAGCGGACCTTGGGCACTGCATATATCATTCCGTAATGCCCAAACACAATCCATTACGTAATATCACAGAGAGGTCCTTTTTATTTACGAGCATGTCTTTGTTCTGCAGTAGACAGCCACGACGACGGGAACAGGCAAAGGTCAAAAACCGCCGCTTGATGGCTACCATGTACAGCGCCCGGTCGCGGCACTAGCATGGCCCATTCTGTAGCGCACCACGTTGCCTGTCCATTTCTCTACCAGGTATCTTAGCTGGCACGTGTGGCTTCCGGGTGGATATCTCTGGGGATCGATCGACAAGTGTGCAAAGCAGGTGAGCTCAGCCCGTCCATCGGCTCTGGAGAGAGACAAGAGGCGAACTGCCGGCAGGACGAAGAGCACAGCCAGAAGAAGAAGGGCAGGACAAAGAAGGAGACAGCCAACAAAGTACAGGAAGAGAAACGAAAAGGTGGCATATCCAGATATTTCCAAATGTGGTCGAATATTTGTTGTCGCAGGCATGATCGGGCCACCAACTGCACTGCTGGCTCCCTCTGGCCGGCGTGGCGTGTGCCAAGGTACGGACAGCAATTGCCCTCTCAGCCGCACAGGAACAGCCCGGGCACAAGAAAATAAAAACAAAAACAAGACAAGGACACCACCATCGGGCACTGCCAGGGTTGTGACACCATCTCGAGGGTGCACGACCGTTGGAGACGATCTGCGCAAGTGAGATTCATTGCGTTCCTCTGGGAGGAAGGATCTAAGCACGTCCCGGACAGGAAATGAGTTCGCCACCCTTTGCTTCTTTTGGGCGAGCAGTCTTGATCTGTCGAGGCAGGATGTGGCAGGCCGTGCTCTGTGGCGAGGGCGTTCAGAGGTACTCCGTATTTTTAGAGGGCCGCCACCACAGGTATGCATCTGCTTAATGCTCCTTCTCGGCAGAGTCCCTCTTGTCTCACTCTTGGCACTCCCTGGGACGACGTACTCAGCCGGTCCATCGCGGTCTTCATTCCGCCCGGGGCCTGGTCTGCGGACTTGGGGTTGAATTTCCCTTCATCGGGCGACAAGCAGCCGTGACGCGTGGACCCTGGAATGTGACAGGTAGGCGCGGGAACGGGCATACGATAGAGTCTGTAACGGGGGTGGTTCTTCGACAAGGCGTTTTTGCTTGGCTTTTTCCCTCTTTTTTTCCTCTCTTTTTTTTCTGTTTTTTTCTTCGTTCCTTTTTTGCTTTCCAGACTCTCTCTTTCTCTCTCTTTTCCTATTTTTCTTACTGTTTCTCTCTTTCCTGCTTCCCACCATTCTTCCATGTCCACCGCTCTTTTTCCGTTCAGCCTCAGCTGGCTCAATGTCGTGGGCCTGGCGCCAAGTTGCTGTGGGCTCTGGGCCAATCACGGGCGCGCCATCATTTGCATGATCCTGTGTACATGTCATACGTGTCCCAGCTCCGGCGGCGGGAGGCGAGCGGAACAGAAAGGTGGTGCCAGTGGCAAACCATGTCCGCTCTCGCGGGGAGTCCGTGGGCACCAGACGAGCTGCCGGGCCATCATCCGCCGTCGGGGCGCTGGGTGCTCTGTGCGTTTTGGACTACTATGTATGGTAGCATTCCTGGCCGTCCCTGGTTTCCGAGACGTTTGTGTCTCGTCTGCTTCGCTGCTCTCCTACCGAGACACAGCAGACACCAGCAGCACAGCCTTTCGTCGAGAGCGGGACGTCGTCTTGGGGTGTCTGGGGCCCAGTGTCTTCCATGGCCCTGCTGTGTCTCTTGCGCAGGAGCATTCGATTGGTCACCCGTACAGGCATGTCTTAGTTTTGTGTCTTGTATCGCAACTTGTTCTTTTTTTTCCGGCGTGGGTGTCTGCTACCTCCATCTCTCGCACCAGCGCCTGCACCCCGGCGCTAGCTTCATAAAGTACTGTGGGCTCAGAGGCTGTTCCTTGCCAGCAGCCGCGCATGGGTGCAGCTGGAGTAGTTCGCCGACTACTTTCCACCAGACGGCGTGGACATGGGGGTAGTTCGGGTTCGGGATCGGCTTTGCTCTTCTTTCTTTTTCGCTTTTGGCCTGCCAGGTTCTTTTTCGTCTTGCTTTCTTTTTCGTTATTCTTTTTAGTTGTTCTTTTTAGTTGCTCTCTTTCGTTTGTGTTCTTTTGCCTCTACTCCCTCGTTGGCATTCCTTGTTTTTTTTCATTCCCTTTGTCGCTGCTTTCTTTGCCCCGTCGTTTACTTGTTTGGGGCGGCTGCTTGCTTTTTCGCGCTGTTGCGCCTGTTGTCTGACGACTGAAGCCACTTTTCGGTCTCGGCTGCCACACGCTCATTAGCTGGAATACGGCCGATTTCCGCGCTCACCGAAAAGGAAAGAAAGGCTGGGCGGAACTGGGTCCATTGGCCACGGCACCTGCTCTAGTCCCCGCTTCGGCGACTGTTCAGGAGACCCACCAGTGGCCACCCCACTGCGTCATCATCTGTCATCACCTCGATTGGTGGAAATGGGATCTCCTTGGATGCGCGCGTAGAGAGTACTCGACAGAATCTACTGCTACGCTGTCTGATCTGTGGCCAGCAGACCTGCGAGGCCGTGTCGTCTGCCCGGCGACAGCAACCGAGATCTGTCCTGTCTCAGCCCTCTCTGGACGGCCAGCAGAGTGCGCTGAACAAGATCTGTCCAGGTCTCGGTGCATCCCTCCCTGCGAGGACGGGTCGCCAATGCGGCCGTGCTGCCACAGCAGACGAGTGTGCTGTGGCAGGCGGGAGTTGCCGGACAGCAGGAGTGCAAGGGTCGGAGGCCGGGCTGTGCTCGACAGTAGAAGTACTGGGAAGAGGAGGCTAAAAAAAGAACGAGAGCACGGAAGAGGGAGCCGGCCGGGACGGTCTAGACGAGGTGATCTCTTGAATACATACTATCACATTGGCTGTCGTACGACGTGCTGTCTCCCAGCAGGGTTCCCCTGGTTCAGGATGCAGTGCTGCTGCAGGAACGACAGCCGGGCGAGTAACACAGCATGGTTCCTTGATTTTGTCTCGAAGCTGAACAAAGGTACGCGCAAGGACGCGTGACGGGTGACGTGCATATGGAATCGCACTGTTGGGCGGGGAGCAGTAAACGGCGATCATCTCCGGGAGTTGAGGAAGAAAGAGAGGCAAAAAACAAAAGACAAGGAAAGCCCCCAAGACAAGAGGTTTCTGAGACAGGGTTACCGCGTGCGAGTGCTTGGGAAGGTCTTTGTCAGCTCCCTCGCCGGGCCTTTTCAGCCGCAGGTCCGCCGACGACCGCGCCAACAGACCCAACAGATGGATCCCTGTCGCTTGGACGACAGCGGCGACAGGACCGCGTGGGACAGGAGGAGACAAAAGGACGACTGGCACGCGAACCGAGGTGGCAGGCTTGTCGCGACTATTCTTTGTGATGGCCTGGGTCAAGAGTGCGGGAGGCAAGAAATAAAGTAAATTACTAAGAAAGATAGAGAAATGGCAGTTCCAGGCCTCAAGCAAGACCGACTTGGAATGGGCATGTGACGTTTG
Organism: Leptographium lundbergii; assembly: GCA_001455505.1. Lineage (NCBI taxonomy): Eukaryota > Fungi > Ascomycota > Sordariomycetes > Ophiostomatales > Ophiostomataceae > Leptographium > Leptographium lundbergii. The sequence continues at coordinate 34,492 of LDEF01000089.1, forward strand.
GGTGTGAGTGTGAGTGTGAGAGTGGGAGAGTTTGGTTTCGTGGTTTCGTGGTTTCGTGTGGTTCCGTAAGACTTGCAGTTTGGCAGTGAGTGGTTGCGTGTGTTTGTGAAGGGTGTAATTTGTGTGTAGAGTGTAGTCTGTGATGTCGTCTTTCAGTCGTCTTGCAGTCGTCTCGCTGTCGTCCTCGCTGTCGTCCTCACTGTCGTCGTCCTCTTGTCCTTGACATTGTCATCTCGTCACCTCGTCTCCTTGTCTCTTCTCGTCTCTCACTCCTCCCCTCATTTCCTCCTCATCCTCATCTCTTCTCGTCCCCTCTCCCCCCTCATCTCCACTCCTCATTCTCATCTCTTCTCATCCCCTCTCCCCCCTCATCCTCATCTCTTCTCGTCCCCTCTCCCCCTCATCTCCTCTCCTCATCCTTATATCTTCTCGTCCCCTCGTCCCCTCCCCCCCTCCCCCCTACATACCGCTCCCCGCAGATGGCGTCGACGCTTCGCTCGGCGTCGCCGGATCCACCACCAGGTTCCGGATCCCCATGATCCACTCGTGCTGCAGCAGCTCCACCGCCGTGGCCCGCTGCCGCGGGTCTCGCCGGAAGCAGCACCGCAGAAAGTCGATCCCCTGCGGGCTCAGCTGCTCCGCCGTCGGCAGCTGCGGCGGGCTGCCCTGCGCGATGCTGTACATGATGGCCCACTCGTTGTCCAGGTTGCCCCAGGGCCGCCGCCCGGTGGCCATCTCGAGGATGACGCAGCCGAGCGACCACACGTCCATGGCCCCAAAGTGCCCGCTCGCCGTCTCGCCCTTGATCACCTCGGGCGACATGTACATGGGCGTGCCCGTCATCGAGCCGTTGCCGGGCGGCGGCCGCGTCGCGGCGGCGGCGGCGGCGGCGGCCGTCGTGATGGCCGACACGGAGACGGCGGTGCCCAGCGGTGCGCTGTTGGGCGGCGACGGCACCGCCGACGCTGCCGCCGCCGAGGCTGCTGCCGCCTCGGCCATGTTGAACTCGAGGGCAAACGTGCGGCCGTGGCGGGCAATCACCTTGGCCGCGCCAAAGTCGACGTACTTGATGATGCCGTTGTGGTCGAGGAGGATGTCTGATTAGTCATCATTAGTCAGATGGTCAAATGGTCATTCAAATGGTCATTCAGATGGTCATTCAAACGGTCATTCAAACGGGCAGATGGTCAGATGGTGTCGTCTCAACCTCCTCAGCCCAAACTCACTCTCTGGCTTGATATCCCGATGCGCAATCTTAATCTCGTGCAGGTACGCCAGCCCCTCTAGCAGCTGCAGCGCGTACACCATGATGACCTGCTCGTCCTCGATCCGGCCGTGCTCCAGCAGGCTGGCCAGCGACCCGCCGGAGCAGTACTCCATAAAGATGTACACGCGGTCGCGGTGCACCTCGATGCCGTAGTACGACACCACGTTGGGGTGGTCGAGCGACTCGAGCACGCGCATCTCGTCGCTGATCTGGGTCGCGATCGACGGGATCAGCTTGGGGTCCTGCAGCCGGATCTCCTTGACGGCCATGACCTGGCCGTTGTCCAGGTTCATGGCCGCGTACACGTTGCCAAACGTGCCGCCGCCGACAAAGTAGCCCTGCTGCCAGCGCATGGTAAAGTTGGCCGCCGCCGTGGACGAGAGGTAGGCCAGCGACCGGTCCACCTCGTTGGACACCTCGAGCACGCGCCCAAGCGACGACCGCTGCGTCAGCAGGGCCTTGCGCTGCTCGTCCAGCACCGCCAGGCCCTCGAGCCGCTGTGCCGCCACCCGGGCCGCCGCCTCGTCGTCGCCTAGCAGCCGGTGGTTCTGTAGCTGCTGCAGCAGCTGCTGGCGGCTCGTCGTCGCGCTGCTCTTGTTCGTGTTCGGCTTGTCCTTGGCGCTGCTGCTGCTGCCGTTCTTGTCGCCCTCGCCCGAGAGCGACGACTCGAGCCGCTGCCGCTCCGCCTGCAGCGCCACCGTCGACCGCGCGCCCATGACGTCAAAGTGCGAGATCAGCAGCGACATGCAGCCCGAGACGCGGTACCGCAGCCGCTCGTACTCGGGCTCGGTCAGCCCCAAAATGTGCCGGCCGCGCGTCATGCTCATGGTGAACTCGAGCGCCACGACGGCCCAACGGAACGTGCGCCGGTCCGACATCTGGCAGTCGACGCAGATAAAGTTGACCCAGTCGAGGGCCAGCTTAGTCAGCTTCATGTTGCTCATCTGGCGCCGGTTGCTGTCCATGTACGAGGCCGAGCGCTGGCCGAACTCGGTCGCGAAGACGAAGCAGGTCTGGATCAGGTCCTGGCAGTTCTCGCCGGCCGTCTGGCGCCGGATCTTCTCGACCGAGTCCATAAACGTGTTGCTCAGCTTGTAGGCCGTCCGCCGGATGTCCATCATTTTCGCGTTGACCTTTTTCAGGTTCGACCGCTGCTCGATCACGAGGTCGAGCTGCACGTCGGCCGTGTCGAAGAAGGCCTTGCGCGCCAGCACCAGCCGCACCTGCGAGCCGCCGGCCACGAGCCGCAGGTGGCCCGTCTTGAGCTCCAGCGGCTCCTCGCGCACCGGCATCTCGACACTGGGCCCGTACCACACGGCGCCGCCTTCCGGCCGCAGCACCAGCACGTACGGGTTCGTCGGGTCGTCCTCGACCTGCTCGTACGACGTCCGGCTCATCATCGACTCGATCGCGTCCAGCCGGCCGGCCAGCGACGGCGACGCCACCAGCAGCACGCCCTCCTCGTCCAGGTGCCGCGAGTACACCTGGAAGTGGCCCGTCTCGGCCAGGCGGTCCAAGAAGAGCTCCATGCCGTCGTTGGCCAGCGCCAGGTTCAGGTCGCACGCGTTCTCGTAGTTGTCCGAGAGGCTGCGCGAGAAGCGCTGCAGCATCCGCTGGCGCACCCGCACGCCGTCCAGCAGCTGCTTGTAGCGCCGGCTCATGTCGGCCACGCTCTCGCGCGGCCGTCGCTGCAGCTCGCGCTCAAACGTCAGGCTCAGCCGGCTGAACGCCTTGAACGTCAGCGAGCTGAACTGCTCGGCCACCTCCACGTCGCCGTGCACCAGGTGGCTGCCAATCTCGTTGGCAAACTCCCACTCCTGGAACAGCAGCTCGGCTTCCCGGAACGTGTTCCGGTTGCTGCTCAGCTTCCAGTTCAGCATCTTGAAGTAGTACTTGAGCGCGTCCAGCACCACCTGGTCGAAGCTCTCGTCGATCCACGGCGGCAGCTCCCAGCCGGCCTCGGCCTGCGAGATGGCCACGTACTCCTGCTTGATCTTGATCGCCAGCTTCAGCAGCACCTGGAACTGCGCAATCATCTGGTCCTGCATCATCACGTTCTGCTGTGCTGACTCCTTCATCCGCTTCGCGTATGCCAGCCGCACCTGCACCACCTCCTCCATCAGCCGTGACGGGAAGCTGATCAGCGTCAGCAGGTCCTCCACGTGTGATGGCAGGTGGCGCGTCCGGAAGGCTTCGGCTCGCAGCACCAGCGTCTCCTTGGCCTTGACCACCGTGCGCGAGATGCCCTCGAGCATGCCGCCGCGCCGGCTGCGTCCCTCCTCCTCGTAGTGCTCGTGCAGCGACCGCAGGCCCTCTTCCTTGAGCAGCCGGTCGAGGAAGGAGGTGTCGTCGGTCAGCCCGCCCTCGCTGCCCGGCGTCTTGTCGCGTGCCCGCGTAAAGTCGAGCTCGTCGTTGCCCACCCACTTGCGCAGGATGCCCAGCTCCGTGTTGATCAGCGCGCTCACGTTGCTCCACGACACGATCGTGTCGCACGACTCCTCGTACAGCGCCGTCGCCGCCGTCTTGTGGGCGGCCAAAAAGACAGCCCGCGTTGGGTACAGCGACTCGGCCTTGTCGATCGTCGCCATCACCTCGCCCACCTGCTCGGCCGCCGGCTTGCCCGCATCGCTGACGCCCTCCACCCGGAAGTTGATGATCTCGTCGATCATCCGGTCCACCTTTGTGCGTGCGTCTTCGGTCAGCCGTCGCTGCACTGGGATGTGTCGACCGCAGATCCGTGCCCGCACGCCCAGCCAGAGCTCTGCCTTCTGGGCCGTCTTGCCGCCCGGCTTCTCTGCCGCCCCCGTCAGCCGCTTCTTCTCCTGCCGCACCACGTCGCCCGTCAGCACCGCCTCCAGCATGCCGTGCCACTCCAGCCGCTCCCGGTTGGACGCGTCCCGCACGTCTTCTTCCGTCGGGTGCAGGTCGTCGTAGTTGTAAAACATAATGGCCTCCTGGTCGTACCGGTCGTCAAACGGCCCCTCCGACGACGGCGTCTCGCCCTCCGAGTCCGAGTCCGCGTGCTGCCCGTCTGTCGTCCCGCCCAGGTGGTCAAAGTAGCCCGACGCGTAGTCTCGCTCGCGCAGCCGCTTGACGTACTCGCGCTCCTGTGCCCGGAATGCCGGGCCGCCCGTCATCACCCGCGGCTTCGACGACGTCGCCCGTCCCTCGGTCCCGCCCATCACCGGAAACGAGCTCTGTGGCGTCGGCCGTCGCTGCGGCTGATACGTGTTGGACAGCGTGCGAGCTGGTCCGGTCGGCCGCTGTGGCCGTGCCTCTCCGCCATTGCCGGTGTTGTTGTTGTTGTTGTTGTTGTTGTTGTTGTTGTTGTTGCTGCTGCTGCTGCTGTTGTTGTTATTGTTGCTACCGCTGCCACCACTGCCACCACTGCTCCCCTCGTTCGTGCTGCCTCCGCCTCCGGATCCCGACGGCCGATGACGGCTGCCGGCCAGCCCGTTGGCCCCCAGCGGCGACTTGCCCTCGCGCTGCTCGCCCGGCGACACCGGCCCCTCGCTGTCCGACACGAAGCCGTGCTGCTGGCGGTAGCTCTTGTTGGCCTTGTCCATCCGCGGCCGGTCGTCGTCGCTGTAGGCAAAGCGAACCCGCGATGCCTCGGACGGCATCTCGCTCGATCGATTGCGTGTCGTCTCGATTCACTGGAGCCGAGGGGCTTCCATGGCGAACGACCAGCGCCGTTTGCCCAGAGTGCAGCGAGGCCGTGATATCGAGTTATCGAGATGTCGCGATGCAAAATCCCACTCTCTCTGGTCGTGGGGCCGCGTGCTCCGTAGGGTCAGTGCTGGATGGTGGCAAAGTCAGAAAAGGGCCAGAATGGGTGCCGGTGGCGACTGGGAGGAGAAGCGCAATACCACCCTCCCCGTCTAGCGTGTCGTGCTATCCCTAGCCTGAAAGAGGAGGCCACAGCCCACTGCCTGTAGGATCGGGATTGCAGTGTGGATCGAGGCGAGAGTGGAACTTGCCGTGGGTCGCACGTGATGTGGCTGGTGGTGGTTGGTGTGGCTGCGACACGCTCCATCTCTCTACGCGCACTGTGTTTTACGCGTCGAGACAACGAATCCAGCTTCCATCTATCCCGCTTGAACGGCGCTCGGTCGCCTGTCTCCTCTCGACCTCTCTCTCCGTCCCCCATGTCGGCCTCGCACAGCCTGCCGCGCTCCCACGCGTCTGCCCTCGACCATGGCCGTGTCGGCGTCGATCTGCACCGCCGAAACGCCTCCTTGTCAGCCCCTCCTCATGGCTACCTCTCGCGCAAGAGGCGCAGCGACCAGGTCCTCGTCCCGTCCGAGGAGTCCAAGCGGCGACGACAGGCCGACGGCCTCGAGACCGCCGAGGCCCTGCTGAAGCCGTCGATTGTCGTGCGGGTGAGCGCCACCGGCCACTGAGTCTTTGTAACTTCAACCCCAGCTGACCGACAGCCTCACCCGCCCAATCCGCTCGCCAAGCCGTGCACGCTGCTGCCGCTGATGCTGCTGCCGCGCGAGCACCTGCCGCTGTCGTTTCTCGACCTTGCCGCCCCGCACGGTGACCTCCCGTCCGGCCGCCAGTTCCAGTCGCACATCCGCATCCTCGACCTGGAGGGACGCCTCGGATCCGACCTGCTCATCGCCCACGCCCATGCCGGCGGCCCGGCCTTTGCCATTGAGCGCGACCGCTCCGACCGCTCCGACCGCGCCGACCTCTACGCCCTCTGCCGCCTCGGCAGCTGGGTCGACCTCGGCCAGCTCAGCCGCCTGGCCACGGCCGTCTGTCGCGAACGCATGCCGTCCTGCTCGCCGGCCGAGACCGACCGCACGGCCGGCCAGCCCGCTGCCCTCGTCACCGCCCAGGGCCACAAGGAACAGCGCCGACGTCGGCTCGCCATTGAGGAGCTGCAGTCCATCGTGAGGCGCCGGCCGACGTCGCTGTCGGCAGAGCCGTCGATATCCCCCTCTGCAGACAAAGAATCACAGCTGCAGACACAGACAGAGACAGAGACACAGTCACAGACACCGTTACAGACACAGTCACAGACACAGTCACAGACACAGGCACAAACACAGTCACACACACAGACACAACCCGCATCCCATCTCCCCACTCCGCCAGAAACAAGCACGCAACCCTCACCTGCAGCCGGCCTGTCCTTTGATCAGACAGAACCACCAACGGCCGACACAATCTGCCAAAACATCCGCAACCACTATTTCGAGGCCCTGTACCACTCCATGGTCTGTTTCCCTCTGCCCTCTTTCTCCCCCCCCACATGCTCACCGTCTAGGGATCGCTGGCATATTTCGCCAAAGGGCCGTTGTCCCGGGCGCGTGCTGCGTTTCATCTGGACTGCGACTCCAACTTGGAGATGGACGATCTCATAGACTTTCTCAAGGGCATAGTGCTGACGACGGCGCTCATCGACAAGAAGTACCGCGAGACGGTCCCCGAGCTGGTGGCCCGGCTGCGCATGCTGGGGGACACGTCCGACCACGACGGCCCGAAGAAGAGGCCGTCCAAGAAGGTGAAGAAGGTCAAGCGTGGCAGCAACGGGCTCTACACGGACGAGGAGCCGCACATGCGCAAGTGGTGGAGCGCCAACAAGCCAGAGGTGCACGACGAGGAGGCGGTGCCGCGACCAGAGCAAGTCAAGTATGCCATCTCGCAGCTGCGCACGCGCGAGACACAGCTGCAGATGATTGTCATCCTGGAGATCCTAGCGCTGGAGACGATGCGGCCGGCAGCCGGCGACGAGGGCGAGAGCCAGCTGCCGGGGATGGGCATGAGCGCCTGCAGCACGCCGCCGGCAAAGCGAGAGGCCAAGAAGCGAAGCAAGCACAACCTGCCGCTGCTGATCGACGTGCACGCCGACCGGCTGTGCATCTGGCAGTCGACGACGGCCGACGACGTGCGAGCCATGGCCGAGTCGCAGTCGAGGGGCGGCGGCGAGGACGGCGTGCAGCAGTCGCAGTATCCGCTCAAGGACTTTTGCGTCGACATTATCGTGCCCTTTTTCGCGGCCCGCCTGCCGCTAGTGTGCGACTCGCTCAACTACAAGCTCGGTGGGCCGGTGGTGGCGCCGCCGTCGCGGCCGAAGCTGGCGAGGGTGCCGTCGATTAGGGTGGCCGAGCGGCCGTCATCGCGAGCGCGACCGGGAACGGCAGCACGGAGGCCGGCGCCGGCACAGTCGCAGTCGTCGTCGGCGCGGAGTCTGGAGCGAGTGCTTTCGAGCGAGCGGCTGCGGCGCAGCGTGTCGCGGGGGCCCAACGATGCGATTGCGCAGATGCGCAGCGCCACGGCCGCACCGATCCCGGGGCTGAAGCGGGAGATGAGCGAGCCGGGGTCGTTGATGGGGATTCCGCGGCGAGGATCGTCCGTGTCGCTGTCGGCGTCCATGTCGGCGTCCATGTCGACGACGTCGACGTCGCTGCGCGAGCGGCCGGCCAACGTGCTGAGTCGGAGCGTCTCGGACGCGGCCATGATGATGCACGGCAGCGGCGAGGATCCGCGAGCCCGCAAGAAGGCCATGGTGGAGGCGGAGCTGCAGGAGGCCATCACGGCACTGAAGAAGCCGAACCGCGGGCTTGCTGGAAAGTCGGTCGTGGAGGCGGCGGAGCGCCGTCTCGGCGGCCAGATTCGGAGTGAGTGGGGAGTGACATGTAGTTGGCATGTCGAGATGATGCTGACGAGACAGGAATAAAAAAGAGCGGCCCGCCCAAGGAACGGGTGCAGGTCAAGGCGACGCCGGTCAGCCACCGGTTCCGCGACGTGTTTGGCGGCGACCGCCACGGCATCAGCGCCAGCTTCGACGACAGCGACGGCGACTATGACGACGACGGCCTGCTGCGGTTGCCGGGCGCCCGGGCTCAACAGCTACTCTTCGCGCCACATCCGCATGCCGGCAGCCACGGCCGCGTGGCTGCAACGCCGCTGGCCGGCCGCGTCATCCAGGCGACGCCGGCCCGCGCATCCGTGCTGGAGGCCGTGTCCGAGACGGTGACCAAGGCAACCGCCTCCGTGACCGTGACCGCTTCGCCATCGCGGACGCCCGAAGACGTGGTGCTGGCATCGTCGCCGCTGCAGGAGCGACGGCCACGGCCCGGACTGCAGCGACAGCCGCTGTTTGCCACGCCGACAAAGAGGGTAGGGGCAGAGAGGGGGGCAGAGATGGAGCTGGGGGTCGGGAGCGGAATAGGGATCGGGATAGGGGCAGAAGTAGCAGTAGCAGGGACTCCGGCAGGGCTGGCGATGCCGGCAGGCGAGAACAAGACGCATTCGCTGTATCAGCAGCTGGGATGGGACGACGACATTGACGACCTCGCATGAGTGCACGGCGCGACACGACGACATGAGCCTGAAGACGTGGTCTTGGGAGCATAGATGGCGTTTTAGACTTGTATTTTAGCAGCATTGATGAATTGAAGCCTGCGTTAAGCGAGGGCAATAGGTGTTGATTGGACGAACAGGAAAGAGGACAGGCTGTGCTTAAGAGCCTTTCAGGAAAGAACGCGCAATGACAGCAGCGCTCAAAACGGCAGTCGCTTTGTCATCGATTGCTGTATATCCTGAGTCTTGTATCGCTTCTCAGCCTTCAGTCTTTCGTCTATCCTGTCTTTATACTCCCTCCTCTCTCCTCCCCCTCTTCCTCTCTCCTCCTCTATCACTCATTCTCCTGTTTCCCCCCCCCTTCTCCCGCTTGCCCCCCCCTGTCCAATATCATCATCGCTGGCAGCTCCCGCACGTCCACGTGTTCCTGTGATCCCAGATCGACCACTCGAATGGCCTCGATCCCGACGGCGCCCGCCCGCAGCGCCACGAAGCGCAGCTCGACGACGTGGCACGCGTGCGGTGCCAGCGGGCCCACGCGCGTGTCCGCGCTGAGGCAGACCACGTCCGTGCTGTCGACCAGCGAGCTGCGCTGCATCGCGTGCACCACGTTTTCGTCCAAGACCGCGTCGGCCACCTGTTCGGGCGACGTCGTGGCCGCCACGTAGGCCGCGTACGCCGCCCGCTCGCCGCTCTCGTCGCCGCCGCCGCCCAGCCGCACGCTGTGCACGCTGCGCATGCTCCGGTTCGTCGCCGCCCGCGGCCGCCCCCCCGACACCGACGTCGACGGCGGCCGCATCACCCGCACGTCGTTGCGCCGTCGACGCGGCAGCGCCAGCAGCGCCAGCTTGCGCAGCCGCGGCGGCGTCGCCGGAAGCGGCGTGTTCGTCGACGCCGAGCTCGACACCGAGTGCATGTTGGCCCCATGTCCAAAGCCGTGACCTCTATCTGCTCCTGCTCCTGCTCCCGGGCCCGTCTCGCGGCCCGGCAGCGTCGGCAATGCCGATCCACCCGTCCGATTCACGATAAACACGGTCCAGCAGAACTCCTCGCCCGCATACACTGGCCGGTCCGGTGCCGTCAGCGTCATCGTGATGCCAAAGTCGGGAATCGTCGTCTCCGTGCTCCGGGCTGCTGCCTCCAGCGACGGCAGCGCGTCCGGCCGGCTGATCGCAGGCGCCATCATCGATGCCATCCCGTCAATCGACAGCTGCGACGGCCGGTGTGCTCCCCGCTGCAGCGACACTGGCGGCAGCGCCGTTCCGAAGCCCGGGTTCACCGGCAGCGAAAAGTCCACCGCCGTCGTCCACGCCATCGCCAGCGACGGCTCGCACTCGCCCGGCTGCACCAGCACCCGTGCCTCCACGGCAATGTCCAGCTCGCGTGATGTCGGTGGCGCCAGCGTCGGGATCGTGTTGAGTGCTGCGTCAAAGCCGTAGGCTGCAGGCGACAGCCGGTACAGAAACGTCAGATGGTCACGTGCCACACAGAACAACGGCAGCCGCATCCCGTCCTGTCCTGCTTTGTCAGCATCACCGGCCTCGCCCGCCAAGTCTGCCTCTCCGTCTTCGTCTCCGACCTCTCCCCCGTTCAGGTCCACCACCTCGCCGCCGCGCACTGCCACGGCCACCCGCGTCAGCACCGCCTCGCAGTCGAAAAAGGGCGTAAAGTCCAGCTCCAACACCCCCACCACCGCCGCGCTCGTGGGCACCGTGCTCGGCCGCACAAATCGGATGCGCGCGTGCACTGCCGGCACCACCGGCAGCACCGTGGCACCCTGTCCGCGCAGCGGCTGCGGCTGTCCCGCCCACTTGCGCTGGTGGAGCTTCTGTTGCTGCTGCGCCAGCCCGGCCGGCGACACCCGCGACACTCGCTGCGCCGACAACCGTGGCCATCCACCTTCGCCGTCTAGCTGCAGCATCGGGTCGCCGGCCAGTGCTCCCAGCAGGTTCAGCCCGCACGGCTGTCGGCTCTGAAGGAACCCGCCGCTGCTGCTGTTGCTGCTGCTACTGCTGCTGCTGTTGATAATGCCCGCCGCCAGCTTCTCCTCCTCGTCTCCGGTTCCTTCGGCTCGGGGTGCAAGACCTGCCGCCGCTGGACGAAGGCTAGCCGCCACCGCAAACGACACCGACGGCGCGTGCAGTCGCGCCCGTGGCCGTGCCAGGAACACCGACAGCCGCCAGATCACAAACGTCTGCCGGTCTGCCTGCTGTTTCGATCGTTTCGCCTTTCGTCGTCGCCGCTTCGTCTCGCTGTCTCCTTCTTTCTCGTCCTCTTTGGCCTCGTCCTTGTCGTCTTTGGCCTCGCCATCTGTCTCTTCATCCTCACCATCCGCCCCTTCGTCGTCCTCGCTCTCGTCATCGCCATCCACCTCACTCTCACCCTCCTCTCCCTCACCCCCCTCACCCTCACCCTCCGGCTCTGGGTCGTTCACCACCATCAGCGGACGGTGCACATCCTCCACGCTGCCGTTGAAAATCACCTCCACCGGCGGCGGCGTCTCCCGTCCCGGAATCGTGTTGACGATGTGGGCGTCGAGCGTGATCGATAACCGGTCTAGAAAGGCCTGCAGATGGGCCGCGCCCTCGTGTCGTGTCCGCAGGATAAAATACACATCGACCGTCTCATCTGGCATCTACGAATGAGCAAGCGTCCGAGAGAAGAGGATGGGTTCGCACGCTGCGTCCATACCGAAGAATAGTGACTCTCGCTCCTCCGTCGCCTCGATCAAGCCCTGCGGCGACCCGTGGCACTGCTCGAGAGCCTGCTCGAGCCGTCGATCCGTCGCCAGCGGCACCGCAAATGCGAGATAAGACTCGCGCAGAAATGCCGCATCCTCCGCCTCCGCGTCCGACACGTCCTGCTCTCCGCGCACAGGAACCGCCATTGCTTTGCCTGCCGTGCTGTCCGTCTGGTCGTTGAGCGCGTCTGCCGTCTGCTCGGTTGCCGTCATGTGGATACGCAGAGCCGTTGGGAGAAGAAACGTGGAAGCAATGCTAGCTCCTGCTTTCCGCTTTGGGCTCCTGGGCACGTGACATGATTGTCCGAGCTCCTACTACCGACTTTACAGCCGCAGGCACTCGTCGATTGAACTTGGGAGAAGAAGACTCTTGGAAGACGGAAGAGTTTTCAAGAGTAGGTTTCCAGGAACATTTTTGCAAGTGCTGGAGTGTCTGCCGGGGAAATGCAGTTATGCGCCCGTGTGGAGTTCTTCTGAACTAAGATACAGTGGCGAGCCAGTGTTGACGAGCCCCAACACAGTCTTGTAAATTTACAGGTTGAGCTTTACCCAAGAGTTTCCGTTGTGCTCGCTTCAAGGTTCTGAACAGTCTACGGAGTACGTCATCGCCAGCTACGAACTCATATTGCCGAAAGCCAGCTCAACACACCTGTCCACCTGCTGCACAATGATCGCGTAGGCTAAGCATGTCAGAGACATCTGGCAAGCGACAGACGAGACATAAACTGGTCTAGTTTTACTTGTCACAATTGACTCATATCCCTTCAGTGTCTCTAATCAAAAGCTATGTCCTATTTCCAACCCCAAGCAACCTGTATCGGCAAGCTGCTCTCGCTATCTCGACTAGATGATGCAGAAGTCGCATGGTATCGGACACGGAATAATGAAGCAGAAGCGACCGGGACACATCTCGCTGCGACCGCCGCGCATTCTGACAACGGTCTCCTCTTCCTCAGGAGGCTGGAGCTCTGAAAAGGACAAACAGTCGTCAGCAGGGGCCTTCTAGACGCTGCAAAGGATGGGACAAGCCGGGCCGCATACTCATAGGCTCGACAGGTGCAGGTGCCGTGCTGGCAAACTCCGGCCGGGAGGCCTCGCCTCTCTCGGCGGACTGGCCGTCAGCTTGCTGGATGTCGGATGGCGCCATGGCTTGTCGTTGTTCGTGCGCAACGGTGACGAGGAAAAACGTCCTTTTTCGTATGCTGTTCAGATGACGTCTGTGTACAGGTTGAGGATCGAGCTGGACTGCTGCAGGTCTGAAGACAGGCTTGCGACCGCTTTATCTTGGCCCAAATAACACGTGACGTCATCCGTACGCGGCGCGCCTTGCTCCTTTCAAGCTGGCGCAGGCTGTGCCAGGAGGCTAAGCCGACGGCAATTGGGCTACTCCTCTACGATACGGGTACTCCATACACGTCGTCATCGTGGCTGGCTGGCAACTGAACCCACGCCATATCTTCTCCAAGTCATCAATAGAGAACAGGAATGGCCATATGACCCTCTAGAGAGACTCTTTAAAGAGAGTGCATCCAGCTTTACAAGACCAGCGGAGCTGCTAGACCGGAACTGGAGGATATCGTTTAAACAGCGGCGAGAACAATTAAGCTTACCAGCTAAGATACCGCGGCCCGTGCACAGCAACATGCCTCTGCTAGCTATCTGTCCTCGGCTCGTCAGCATCGGGGCCCCCTGGCCGCTCGGAAACGGCATGTTTGGAAGCAGATTGCAGGATGCGATTGTGCTGATGGAAAATTCAAGGGCAATGATTTGCCTTTGCGACCGGGACTCCTGTTCGGCCTACCCGAGTTCTCCTGTCTCTACGAGTACGAGTACGGAGGGCAAAGGCTCCGTACTGTGCAAAACATCTTACCGTGTATCTCGACTCCTATCGTCTGCGTTGTCCGTTGGATGTGATGACCGCACGCGCATCGATTGGCTCTCAATGGCTCTGCTCCAACCATGCCGCCTTCCCGCCATCTGCCGTCTGCCACGTAGCAGCACCCAGAATCAGAGGGCTGACGCCAGGCAGTGTTTCGAAGATGCCGTCTCAGCCTCGACAGCCAATCGCAACGATGCACCTTCCGGGTCGCGCATCCTCAGCTTGGCCCCGCCTCTCTCGCCAGAAGAGGAAGGATTGTGTTCTTCTACAGACGCAGACCGCGTGCGAGGAGGGGCCGCACACCAGATACGAGCACGTCTGCCGATCATCCAATTCGGGGGCGAATGTTACCGTGCCTCTGTCGCTTCACACAGTACCCATATTGACACCTCGTCCCCGTCACGAGGCACGAGCGGTGTCTGGTACCGACGCAAGCAATTTATCGTGCATGAGTCTATTGGCCGTGTTCGTGATTCGGCGGGCCGCCAGGCCAGAACCAGCGCGCGCTCGTATTCCTCGAGGGCGGCGACGCCTCTGGACTGCCCGATGCGCCAGCTCCAGGTGTGTGTCTCGTACGAGCCAGTCGGTGACGGGTGCGAGCGTGCTTATCATTGCGACCTGCACGGCTGACTGCGGCTGTACCGGAGAGAGGAGAGAGAAAAGGGGGCCGCGAAGCGAGACAGTGCGCTTCTGCATCGGCTTCGCTTCTGCTAGCGCCTGATGGCTGCCAATCGCACAAATGGCCGGCAGCTGCTGACGGCCAAGGCAGAGAGGCAGGCAGGCAGAGACGAAGAAACAGCCAAGAACAGAGGCAGAAACAGAAAATAGAGGAGAGTGATCCGGGCTGTCGTCATGGACCCGGGAAGCAATCAGATCACTTGATCCCCTCATACCCCTGCGGTCAATGTGGTGATACTACGGTACAGAGCAGCCTAGCAGGCTAGAATCCGACCTCCGAAATATGCTACAGGGCACTCAGACGCCAGACACTCGCGCTAGCGGTCGCCGTCTAGGCTAGCCCTCGCCCGAAGGAGCATCCTCCGGTCGCTGCTGCAAGCGCGACAGCGATGGATTGGAAATGTGTCTCGTTTATCTCGTCCTTTTTTTTTCTCTTTCGCTCTCCCGCGCTCGTACGAGTTATCTTGTTCTTTCGGTTCTGTCTTCGGGGCAGGACTAAGCGCGTCGTATTGTTTCGTCTTCCGTCTTCCGTCTTCCTTTTCCCGGCTTCCGGCTCCTGGCAGACCTCACCGGCTGCGAGACTAGGAGATGAGTTGCGCTCGAGCCTCCTGTTGCTTCCACCTGTCGCACAAGTTGGAATGCAGCTCGTGGTATAACACAAAAGCAAGCACATCCGTTTGCGGTCTAGACGCCTTTACCAATCTTTTTCTGCTCACATGATCGCGTGCTCCCCGCCCTCGCAGAAGCCCGTGCGGTATTTGGCTAAATATATCTACGCGCATCTCTGCATGCGAGCAAACTACGGAGTACGAGTACTACATAGTATGTACTCGGAGCTTGTTGCCGCCTGCGACTCTGCCAGATGCGAGCACGGCACAGAGCATCTAAACATGCCTTTATTCCGTATTCGCCCTTGCTTTTGCTTTCGTTAAGGCCGGCCGTTCATGGGCGCCAGAAAAACTCGGGGATGTGATAGGAAAAAACGGCGATCGAGATAATCACGGCCCGGTTACGACGTATGCAACAGTATCGCTGGGGCTCTTGTCTCGCGCGATCCGAGCTGTCCGCCTGTGTGGAGAAGGGTGCTCTGACGATGAGGCGTATTCCGTAGAACTCCGTTGAGTGCCTCTTATCCCATGCAACGGTTGTTTCGCCAGAGGAATGGTGTCCTGGAAGGGCTTGTAACATGGCAGGAGACATCTCGACATCTATGCACGTATCTGGCATTGATTCGTATCTCCGTCCCGCGCAGGAGCTGCAAGGTAGTGCTCCCTGCTCGTTAGCACTCGTCGGTCTTACTCTCTCATTCCACCGGCGTTCTGGTCTGCCTGTCCATTCCTATTAGCTTCTCTTGGCCCCCCCCTCCCTTCTGCGGGCCGCAGCGCAGAGCCAATGGCCGCCAACCACGACAGTAGGGGGAGTTTGTGTACTGCTAGCACAAGGATTGCGTTTCAAGGTCGCAAACACCATAGGACGCAGATCGAGTCTGCCCGTTGTGTGCCGCTACGAAGGGCGATCCCCACCGGTAAAACACGCTAGGCTGCGAGGTGTGCGCCAATTCAGCGTCCAGAAATGCGAGGAGCCAGGCAGTGAGCGGTGAATGGGGGAATTGTGGGACGGGCGGACTGCTGAAGGTGTGTTGTGTGCGTGTCATCGCGGAAGCAGTCCTGCAGCAGTCGGCCTGTTGCAGATGTTGTTGTTTTTTCCAGCTTGACCCGTTCTTCCACGACAGGACGTGTTTCGGGCGGCCGAGAATGCGGTCAACGGCTAGACGGGCTGGCCGAGGCCTGATTGGTAGGACATGCATCATCCACGGCGATGGCTGATGGTTCCCAAGTGCCGGCGGCCCTCTCGTTGGGTTGGCTGCGAACACCCGGTCGTCTTGGGACTGCAGGTGGCATGAGCAGCGCACGAGACAAGCGCATTGTGAGACGAGCAGACAACGCGCCCAACAGGCCGCCCGCTCCCAGCCCAAGACAGCAGTGTCACAGATGCTGAGGCCCGTCAGGTGCTCGCAGCTTCGGGCTTTCGACTTTCGACCCTGTGTCACGTCCACATGGCTCCCCAGACCACAGCCATGCCGATCCTTATCTGGGATTAGCCTCCTGGCTCTCGTCCCAGATGCTGTTGGTGGGCAACGGCCAACAGACAGCGGTCATCTTGGCATGGCCAAAACGGCCAGTTGCCACCACGCCATGCGGGCGAAAATTGGCACTGCATTGGCATTGAATGGAACGAAAACAAAGATCCTACACGTAATGTGCTTTGTTGGCCGGCTGCAGAGAGCTGGTTTTTCTTCTTTTTCGCTGCTCGTACTTCCATGCATCCCGGTAAGTGGATGATGTGGATGATGGGCAGACAGGGCGGCCGGACTGGGTGGATCGTTGCGATCATTGCGAAATCCACCCCTCTCCGCTCTTTCCCTTTCTTACGACTTACCTTTTGCTTTCACGCTCCCCTCCCCCACCTGTCCAACGGCTGCCTCGCCTCTCTCTCTCATACGTCGTGAGACTCCACCAGCATTTCCCCACACACCCCTGTTCAAGAAACTCTCTTTTTCCTTTTTTTCCTGCTTCAATATTGCCCGTCTCACGGCTCTGCTCACCGCGTGCCCCTTTGTACAAGGCCAATTGTACGGTGACTTGTCGGTCGTGCACGCAGTGTGGCCATATGCACCCATTGCCCCTACAGCGGTCACGGCTCTTGCTCACTTTCCACCTTCCACACTGAGCCGCAAGGGGTGCCGGTCGGACAACGCGTTCCTGGCTAGGCCACTCGCATGGCCGGGAGTACGGAATTGCAGTGGGCCATCGCCTACAATACTCGTACTCTGTGAGCTCTGCTCCACATTGCTCGTTGTTACGGCGTGCAATCGCATTACACAAGACCCCAACTCAGCGGTACCACTTGCTTGTCCTGCCTCGCACGGTGGCCGCCTGCTCCTTCCCTGTCCTTTGCTCGCTGCTGTGTCTGGCCATGCATGCACTCTCCGTGCTCTTGCCGTATTTGCCGTGCAGGTGTGGAAGACTTCCACCCCAGCCTCTTCTGCGTGCTAAACGCAAGGTCCGTGTCTTGCCTCCTCCACACCCCCTTCTTCGTCACTCGCTCTTTCTCTGTTGCGAGATGCTCCGTGCCATGGATCCTGTATTGCCCTTTACCTTCTTCAGCATGGCTCACATTGTTGCGTAATCTATAGCACCAGCGGTAAGAAGACCGACAGGCCTTTCTAAAATAAATCCCTTTCACCCACCCCCCTACAAGCTTACCTTGGAACACATGGCATGCTGTGCTTTGGGTGGCCATATGTTCCTATGCTAATACATATCTATCCGCATATCGCACCACCCTTCTCAGCCTTTCTCTTCTGCCTCTTTCTTCCTCTGCCTCTGCCTTTCCCTCCAGCCTCTAGCAAGGGCAGCCAGATCACGTAAGAGAGGCGAGCATACGACAGGGTTGTGCGTCTCCTCGCTGGCTGGACTGTGCTTCTGTTCTTTCGTTGCCCATCCCACTTTCTGACGCCTTGTGCCTATTTCTCTCTTGCCACCACTCGTTTTCTTCTCTTCTTCCCTCTGAAGGTGCTCGCCCATTTCAATGGCTTGTTGACGACTCGCTTCTTCTCTCCTTCCCCTTCTCCCCTCCTTTCTCCTCTTCTTCACGTTCGCTTGCTCTTCAGAGAGCCCTACGCCGCCAGCAGGAGCTCCTTCGATTCAGTACTGTCAACTTCTCTGTCTAACACGAACTGCCCACTATGGCTCTCGCATCAGCATCGCCATCTTCCCCCACTGCGTCCGCTGCTGCCGGCACCGCATCCACAATAACATCTCACCGGACGCTTACCATTACACTCAGCACCGTCTTTTCCGTTGTTGGTGCCCTGCTGCTTATCGGCATCGGCTTTGCTTGCTGGCGGTGCCGCCGTCGTGGCCCTCTCTTTCCTCGGGGCATCTCTCCCATCGATGACGACGAGATCGAGACATGGAAGGTTGGCCAGGCGGACAAGGCCAGCGAGGCTGGGGGCGTGATCAGCGATGCCAGCGGAGAGGAAGGCGACGGCCCAAGCTGGCCCCCGGCAGCAGCCCGACACTGGAACGGCGGTTCCCAGAGAGCGAGAGCGATGACGGTTGAAGAGCAGTACGCCCACCAAGCCAACACACAACTAGCCCGACTTCGTGGCATCAGCTTCGATAGCGGCGCCTTTGTAGCACCGCCACTCAGGAAGTCGCCATCCAAGGTGATCATCGACGAGGAGCCGTCGACACCGCGCCAGTACTACTCAACCTCGTACGGGATTCCGGCATCAGCTATGACGGTACCGTTCCCCAGCGTCCCGAATTCGCCAGCCTCTTCGTGGAAGCACCAACATCGCCACTCGGACGATCTAGCCTCACCGCGAGCAGGTCGATCGGCTAGGTCTCTCTCGCTAGGACAAAGTGCACGCGTGCCCATAGTAGGCCGCTTTAGTCTCGACCAGGACCGGGATCGGAGCTTCACCCTGGCGCAGCTGATGCCACATGGCCAATCTCCGGGTACTCAACTGCCGGCCGCCGTACATGCCCGTGCCCCCAACTCCCGGCCCGGCTTGACGGACGAAACAATCCCGGGCGACCCGTCGTTTCTGCCATCGCCACGGCCTCTTCGAAAGCAGACATCACGGCTGGTAAAACAGTCGCCCATGGCAGCAGTAGGGGAGGGGAGGGGGGAAGCGGCTTCTTCCGGTTCGCCTCATGGCAGCTCACATGGCCACCGGTCATCGCAGTCAGGGGCCAGCAGCACTACCGGCAGTCACTCATTTTGGCATGTGCGAACACGCAGCGGTCGCAGCAGCAGCGTTGCCAGCGGCCGGAGTTTGGGGTCGGAGGTGGGACTGCAACAGCCGTTTCAGCAGTACGAAGAAGACGAGGAAGTACCGCCGTTGCCATTGGCGCCAATCCCATCACACGTTTCCCAGCCGTATCGAAAACGGTCCACAGGCGACTTGGCTCAGGCCAATGCCGACAACAGCAGCACCACCAGCAAAGGCCGCGGCTACCTGCACCACCAGCATCCCCGGTTTCATCCAGCATCAGTTCCACCTCAGCTGCCGCACGGCGACGACGGCAATATCGATGACCAGGGGACGTTTTTGGGAGGCTTGTCGCCGCGCCCACGGGTGCCCGATAAGAGCAAGATTGGCCGAGCGTTAGGATGATGCCCACAGCCATCTATTCTTGTTTTATTTTTCTTCTCCTTTCTTTGATGAGAATTATGAAATGTATGAACTTGCAAAGAGACGCACGATGGAGGCAGACCGGAACAAAGCCATTACACAAACGCAGTTATGTGTCAGAAGGATATACCCCTTGAGAGCCATCTCGGCGAGAGGCCCATTCCCTTTTTATTTTTATTTTATACACCCTTTTTCTCTTCTCTTACATCTACACATTGGCATACCGCCGAGACTGGATGCACATGTTCGTTGGCTTTACTTCTTTTCTGACTCTTACCTTATTTTTTGTAACTATCTATCCGGTGTTCCGAGTGATGGGAATAAGCAACATTTTCCTGCTCGAACAAATCCAAGCTGTGCTGTCGAATTGCCATCTGCTATGACGGACTCCCTTGCAAGGTCAGTTCCGGAAGCACAAGGTGGCACGCGCATTGAAAGTGAAACCGCCACCCCTTTCCGTTATACACGACTTTGATGAGTCTAAACATGTCTCGTTGGATCTTGTGCAGCGGGAAGATGCCCTACGGCTATCTATACGCCAGTGGCTAGCGGCCGTTTTTAGTGGACCCCGGCTTTTTGAGAGGCCTCAAAATTTGACGTCGAACAGAAATCTCATTCTGGATCCACAAGTCTACCAGGTCACGACTGCGTTCTATTCCACCGCATCCATTCCGATTACATTGGTCTTTCAGTTCTGAACTTGTCTACTGGAATGTCTGCCCTAGCCAACACCTGGGACGTCCGCATGACGGCTGGTGAGCCTGTTGCGGTCGTCCGCGTGCGCAACGTGCAGACGAGCCTGCCGGCGACGACGGCGGCGGCGTCTGCGCACGATGCCTGGGCGCGTGCCGGCCGTGGCCAGCCGCTGCTGGTGTCGGCCGAGGTTGGCCTGTTGGCGCCGTTTCCCGAGGCGTCCGCGGACGACCGTGTTGCCGACGACACGGTGCACTACGGCATCCTCAGCAAGGCCATCCTGCGAAGCGTGGAAGGCCTGTCGGGCAAGGATGTCGGCCAAGACGGCGTGGACGGACCGTCCTCTTCGTCTGGCCTGTACGGCGTGCTCGATGCCGTCTGGGCGGACCTCACCGGCTCCCGCCTGGACGGACGGACGGCCGAGAAGGAGACGAGCACGAAGCCAAAGCCCGTGCTGGACATGTCCCGCGTGCAGCTGCTCGCCGTGTCGCTGCACCTGCCCAAGGCATCGCTGGTGGGCGACGGCGTGTCGCTGACGGCGACGGCGACGCCAAGAACGCCGCGCACGGCCGTCGCTCTGCGGCTGCACCGGCTGCGGGTGCCGACGCTGATCGGGGTGCATCCACACGAGCGGCAGGCCAAGCAGGCCGTGGTGGCGGACGTGACCGTGGAGCGGTACGGCGAGCAGGCGGACGGGTATGCGGCGCTGGAGGGGGTGGTCGTAAAGGTTGGTTTATGTCGCTTTTCGCTGCTCTTTCTTTTTTTTCGTTTCTTTTTTTCGTTTCTTTTTTTTTCTTCTGATACGTATATGTTTCTGCATGATTATGCCTTCTTCTCACTTGCTAACAATGCAGATCCTCGACACGAGCGAATATGAAACACTCGAGGCGCTGGCAACACACATTGCCAAGAGCGTCCTGGCATCAAAGGACACCTCGTCAGCCGGGTGGCAGGTCCATGTGGCGCTGGAGAAGCCGATCGCGGTGCCGTTTGCGGACGCGCCCGTCGTGGAGGTGCGGATGGGCAGCGGCAGCAGAAGCTAAAGGCTACCTTTCTCACTAGCATGATCTATTCTCTATTGAACACACTCACACGCTTCTGTGTCAGGGTCTCTTGCTACTGACCGTCTTTAGCTACCCGCTTAAACTGCGGCACATCTCCGTCTGTGACCCGGTCGACGAAGTCCTGTGGTGGATCAAACAGCATGACGTGAAAGTGCTCGATCTGGAGGACCGACTTGAGCGATCGCCAGTTTTTGAACCAGATGTACTGAAGATGTCAGGGAAGACAGAGAAGGAAGAGAAACAAGAGGCGCAGGAGAGGACTCACGTCGTCTTTGGGCAGCTCGCCAAAGGTGGCATCGACGTACCGATCGATGGCCGTGCGTGTCTCGTCTGTCAGCTTGTCGGTCGTCGGGTCCTCCTCGAGGGCGAACTTTGTCCACACGACCAGGTGGACGATGCGGTCGTCGATGCCGTACGGCCAGTCGTTGCACATGACCTTGACGTCGGACGGGCAGGCAAACGAGGTGGCGCCCTGCGCGGGCTCGTCGGCGCGCCATCGCAGCCGTTCCTTGAGCAGATAGCTGACGGGGCTGCCGTACTGCTGGCGCAGGCCCCAGGCGTACGCGAGGTAGCGGCGCAGCTGCGTGGGCGACCGCTGGAACTGGTTGAGCCGGTCGGCCGCGACGATGGCCCGCGCCTCGGCCCAGCTGAGCGTGTGGTAGGCGGCTGCCGGCGTGCTGATGATCTCCACGTCTCGAGCGCTGATGTCGCGCAGGAAGTCGGGGCAGGCGGCCGTGCGCTGCTCCGGCGGCACGTTGACCTGCCAGTAGGGAATCTCGGTGCTGCCCATGGTCGGTCTTGGCTGGGATATGGAAAAGCACAAGAAAACAGGAAGAAAGAATGACGAAAGGGGGAAATGTCTCTGAGAAATACGGTGAATCACTAAAGGCAAACTTGTGAGCGTTACAATCACGTGGGTGCATTCCGGGCGGCCGAAGGACTTTCCAGGCGGAGGTGCTCGATTGGGTCTAGGCCTTCTGGAGGGCGGTACCGTGCTCTACAGGTGGGGCATGCGCTATATTAGCATCTTCCAGGCGCATTGTCGCAGGCTTTTCAGGGGTGCATCAGCGCAAAGGACAGCGGTGAGTTCTGTCATAATATTGTCTCGGCCGCCCATCTGTGCCTCGTCCCCGTTTGCAAAGGTAAGATAGCACCCAACTCGTCCGTACTGGGGTGAAGACGGCCGCCTTAGGTCGGATGATGCATTCTTGGTCAAACCCACACAGGTATCGGTTGGAATGTGGATAATTGCAGACTGAAATAACTGCCGCAAACGTCTCAGGCCTGTCTTGAGAGGCGTCCATTGGCTGATGGACGAGAAGACGGCAAAATGCAAGTTATGTTATCGTACATGATATAAACGTCTCTTCACCCTGGGCAACATCGTCTCATGACACGAGTGGAAGCATGGAAGCATATACTGTTGTAGTTGTATGTCCCCGGAGCAAGTGATGGCCCCGCAAACAAGAACCGCATGGCCATATGGCAGACTCTTTGGTCAGGCCATACAGTTGGGAAGCAGCCAGACATGACTGTGACTTTCATAGGAGGGCGGAAAGCTGTCGAGGCCGTACAAAAGCAGCGACAGCCTGAGAGATGGCCGCAATATTCCGCGTGTCTGCTTCAGGCCACAGCAGCTCAAGATGCCGTCTCCCAGCGGTTTCTCAGAGGTGCATGCCGACGTCCTCCCGGTCGTTCTCGTCGAGGCGCAGCTGCTCCTCGAGGGCGCTGCGCAGCTGCTCGTCCGTCAGGCGGCCGCCGGTCTGGGCTGTCTCCGGTGCCTGTGGCCGTCCTGGCGGGTCCATCTGCAGCACGCCGTTGCGTATTGTGCCGGTCAAGAAGGTGCCGTCTGACCAGGGGTCCGCATTCGGTGCCACCGATCCGTTTGTGCCGTTTGTGCCGTTTGTGCCGTTTGTGCCGTTTGTGCTGGCGGCTGCATGGGCGGCTGCCAGGGCCGAGGCGGCCGTCTCTGCGCGGCGCCGGGCCTCGGCCTGCTGCAGCTCAATCTCCTCCTTGCTCAAAAACTCGGTCCAGCTGGCGCCGCGCTTCTCGACCTCGACGCGCACCAGGCGGATCTGCTCGAGCCTGCGCTCGATGACGCCCTGGTTCTCGCGGATGGCGTCGATGCAGTCCTGGTCGGGCCGAGCAAGCTCCTGGGCGCGCACGTCGGCCGCGTCGGCGCCGAGGACGGCGGCGTGGCCCTGGGCGTACGGCAGCAGCTGCTCGTTGGAGTAGTCCAGGTGGGCAACGTCGTTGCGGATCTCGAGCACCTTGAGGTGCAGGCTGGACAGCGGCAGGTCCTGGATGGCCTCGGCAAAGCGGGCCGGGCTGATGGGCAGCGTCTCGGCCGACATGGTGGGCACGGCGTCGGGGGGCGTCGGATGGCAGAGGCGACGGGTCGTGCGTCGGCGTGTCTGGTGTTTGCGGTCTGCGGTCTGCTCTTCGGTTCGTTGGAAGAAGCAGCTTTTAGCAGGAGAAGCTACTGCAGGCAGCCATGCCCCACATCTGACTAATGCGGTGTTAGTCAAGCGGTAAGGGGAAACCGCCAAGAAGTGATATTTAACAGTACGAGTACAGAGTACGGAGTGCTCTATACATCGTACCCCTATAACCAATTAAGGGTAAAGGACAAAGGAGACGGCTGAATTTGAACATGGGTGGATTTCTAAAAAGCATGTCATACGTGGTAGATTAATAGCTTCCATATCGTAATGTACTCCTTACACTATGATTCCCATAAACTATACTCCGTACTGTTCCTACCGATTAGAGCTTGTAATATTTCCTTGAAAGAATGTAAAGCCATCGCCCGAGCCCAGACAGTGTTCTTGGATCCAAATTCCCTTCTTGTGGCAAATGCAGTGCACATTGTCCCTGAACCAGTGTCTTGGTTAAGATGTGCCATTGTTATAGAGAGCTCTTCTTATTGCTAGTCCAATCTATTTACGGAGTAGAATAAACTACAAACAATTCCACATGCGGGCAGACATACAGCCGCTTGGCCACCTTTCCCTTGCCGAGATCGTCCAGGCCCTTGGGATGTCGGCAAACGGGATGTCGGCAATGTTGGGCGTCAACTGGCCGGACGCGATCAGGCCGAGGACCTGGTGGAGGTCGTCGAGCGACGCGCCGACGGACCCGACGATCGCGATGCCGTGCAGGATGACGGTCGCGAGGGGGATCTCGACGGCGGTGGTGCCGAGCCCGACGAGCGCGACGGTGCCGCCGGCGCGGACGGCCGCGACGGCCGCCTGGACGGTGGCGGCCAGGCCGACAAAGTCGACAACGGCATCAAACGCGACGTCGCCGAAGGCGTCGAGGGACGCGGCACAGGCGACGGCGCCGAGCCACGACGCGAGCCCAAAGGTGTCCGGATTCACGTCGACGCCGTAGACGCGGGCGCCACGGAGCGCGGCGATGGCGACGGCGTTGGAGCCGAGGCCGCCGAGCCCGACCACGGCCACGGTCGAGGACGGCCGCACGGCAGCCGAGGTGACGACAGCGTGGTAGGCGGTCGCGATCGAGTCGGTGGCCACGGCGACGCGATAGCCAGGGCGGAAGAGGGCGCAGACGGCGAGCTCGCGTCCGGCGGCCCCAGCTTCACAATCGTCCCGGCGACCTCGTGACCGAGGGTCAGCGTCGAGACCTGGTGCCAGGCCTGGCCGCCGCCATGGATGACGTGGACGTCCGAGTGGCACAGGCCGGCGGCCTTGACGGCCACGAGCACCTGGCCCGGGCCTGGCTCCGGGATGGACACATGCTGCAGCTGCAGGTTGGTCGAGACGTCGGTGAACCGGAAGGCTTCCATTGTGGTGTTGGTGGCGAGAGGATGGTGGATTCGAGATGACAGACGGTGGATCGGTTTATTCGCTGAGATGACAGACGGCTGATCCGATGTATCCGGCTGCACGTCTCACTAAATGACAGGTCGGGAAGCCAAGGCATGCAGCTTACGCAGTGTTCCACGGTAATCATCAGGTGTCTTTGTTGTCATCCGACCCTGCCGTGGCATTCCCGCCTGATAGGGTCTAGATATGGTCTATTGCTTGCTTGACTTCTGTAAGATGTCTAGCTTATTAATCTGTACTCCGTATACTACTCTGTACTCCGGCCAGCTTATGTAACCAATGCAAATCCACGCCATCTACTCTCGCTGCGGCCTGGGAATCAACGAGTCGTAGACGCCAGATTCTTGACGACTGTCCTGGTAGTACGAGTACTGCGACATGCTGTCCTTCAGTTGTGCTGCCGATGCTTCGACCTCCTCTTCTGTCGGCAGGTTGACGATCAGCAGGTATAGCACATCCTGCTTCAACATCTTTTTCAGCGGGCCCTGTCTATCTTTTTGGGCTCGACTATTCTGCACCGGCTGTTGGTACTGCTGTTGGTTCTGGTTTCCACCCGAGGACACAGCCGCCGTCAG
Source organism: Leptographium lundbergii (assembly GCA_001455505.1). Lineage (NCBI taxonomy): Eukaryota > Fungi > Ascomycota > Sordariomycetes > Ophiostomatales > Ophiostomataceae > Leptographium > Leptographium lundbergii. The sequence continues at coordinate 59,759 of LDEF01000089.1, forward strand.
CAGTTCGCCCACCAGTCCGATCGGCCCACCACTTCTGCGACCCTGCAGACGTCTTCTGCCGTCGGCGCCTCGGCCCTGGACGACACCTCCCGTCAGCAGGGCCACGAGCGAGCCGCTGTTGGTCGGATGGGCCGGGTCGCTGTAGCGCGACGTGAACGGCTTGCGCTGGGATGCCGGCACGCTGAGGGGTGAGCCTTGGTGTTGCATTTCCTGTGACTGTTAGAGGGGGGGAGAAAGGAGGAAAGAAAAGAGGAAAAAATAAAATAAAAAAACATACAAATTCGGCCTGAGCCCGTCGGTCCAGATAGTCCTTGACAAACTTGCCGGCACTGCGCCACTTGGTCTTGATGCCAGCCTTTTCCAGCTCGGTGCCAGTCGTCGAGACGGCCTCGAGGTCGTGTTCGGCCGCGCGGTCGATCCCGGGATAGACGAGCTCGGCCGCCTGTGGCAGCTCGAGCTGGGTGCGCGTCTTGCCGCTGGCGACGCGCAGCCGCGCCGCGGCCTGCTGGAGGGCGGGCTGGCGCACGTCGAGGCGTCTGGCCTGGAAGAGAAACGTTCCGAGGGCACCGACGAGTTTTTGTTGGTGGCCGTCTTGGTGGCCGTCGCCCCGGCCGCCGGGCTCTTCGTCCGCAAACGCCATGACGAGCGCAAAGAGGCCGCGTGGCATGAACAGCTGCCGGTTCGCATGGTCGAGAAAGGAGCTGCTGCGATGGCGCGACTGGACCTCGCGCGCGGCTCCGGCTGCCGCCTGCACGACGATGCTGGTGATCTGGGCGCCGGCCGACGGCACGAACCCGGCGACGCCGGCCGCCACGAACACGACGTCGATCCAGGGCGACGCCTTGCTGGCCGCGTGCCAGTCCTTGAGGAAGCGCAAGAAGACGGCCTCGTCGACGCCGCAGCCGGCGAGCACCGGCGCATACGCCCGCACGAAGCCGCGGTCTTTGGAGCCCGGCCGGCGCTGCGGCAGGATCACCGGACAGGCCAGCCGGCCGGCCGGCTGCGGGATCGCGCCCGCCTGCTGCACCAGCGCCCGCACCATGGCCTCGTGCTTCCGCAGCTTGACCGCGTCCGCGTCGTCCGGCCGGGGCGCGCTGCCCGTCCGCAGCCGTTGCCTCGGGTCCTCTTCCGCGTACGCCGGCGGGTCGACGCGCTCCGACATGTCGTCCAGCTCCCACACAGCCTCGTCCGTGTTGTCATCGGCGCCCGTCGTGCTCAGACCTTTGCCGGGGTCGTCGGATAGGGGGGACGGCGGCAAGCTGCGGACTGCCGTGCTTCCACTAGCAGTGACGCTTCTGCTCGACGCATCAGACGCTCCCGAGGCCGACAGCTGCTTCTTCTCGCGTCTGTGCTGGATGGTTTCGGAGGCAAGACCAATGCCCGAGCCGATTGCTTTGGCTACAAACATGGAGATGGCTTTGCTGGAGTTGAGTATGCACAGGAACAGGCGCACGAGAGAATAGGCAAGAAAATGAAGTTTTTTATTTTTATTTAATGCTGCCAAACATGCTGCTCTTGATGTTTATATACTGCACGTCGCTTCAGTTACACGTCATAAGCCGTCGCTTTCGTTCTCGCATGCTGTCTACATCTGTCTTACTGTCAGCGCTAGCGTCTAATTTCCCGGGCTTACGGCCGGGAACGAGAACGATCTAAACATTTGCGAAAACGATAACGACGGTAGTGCTGGAACAGCACTCTACCAGACAGGTAAACAGTATCGTGGTGGAGGTACACACCGCTGGAATCTCCTCAAATGTGCTGCAAGGGCGTTGTCGCTTCGAGCAACTGCTTGGGCCACGAAAGAGGAAACCCAGTTCTTAAATAAAGGAAATATTCCCATCTCTGAGATACACTCAGCAAAGGAGCCAAGTGTTTAGGGAAACGCCCCGCCGTTGCAGGTTTCAGGAAGGAACCGAGGGTCATGTTCTGTAATCTCTTCCGTATCCCGATTTCGATAGAATACTGCCGACCCCCGTTGGTATGGCTTCCTCTCAGCCGTGACTGTCTCCCACGGGTCAGGCAGAGAAGGCAATATCGGGTCATGGTCCGTTCGTGTGTCTGTGCTGGTATCGTAATACGAGTAGCGACACCGGGCCGTTTCGCCATACTCAATCTGCAATCGCCACCCAGCAGGCAAGGGCCCCAAGAGGCCTACGGCATCGTCCAGCCCGTGGACGTAGCATTCGCCGACGACCAGGAAGCGCCCGTCTGGGACCCTTCGCAGAATGATGGCCGGTTTACAGCCGAGAACGGCACAGACAATGTCGCCTGTTGGTTCTTGTCATTGTCAAGGGGTCTCTTCGGAAATGATGGGACATGTTCATAATCTCACCCGTTCTCGCCCCCGCTGGCGCCAGGCCGATGTATCCGTCCTCAGTAGTGACAAAAGTGTGTCCCTTTACAAAAGCAGGGGCTGCATACTCGTGTTGTTTGCCAGAATCCTGTTCTTGTTCGCCGAGCCGAGACCCACTGGCGCCGTGAAGATGCCGCAGGTAATACTCGCGCCACGTTTCGAGCGTTGTCTCGGCGTTTGGCCAACGCTCGGTGATGTAATTCAGGTGGAGGGTGAGTAGGAAGGCGTCCAGAAGGCTGCCTCCGGCTACGTACGGTACTGTGAGTAGATCCGGGGGTTCGGATGCCTGTATAGCGCGCACGGCATCTAGAGGATCCTCCGTCGACGGACAGACGGGGCGGACGGTCTGCACCACGGCCAGCTGCTTGCCGAGGACCTCGAGAGTCCAGCCGTCGGGAAGAAAGCGGAAGCTAGGGCGAGAGAGGCCGCTGACGAGCATGAACGAGCCAAGCGGATAGGTATGGAGCGGCTGAGACCACTCGGGCACCCAAGATGGCTCGTTTCCGGGCGTCTGCTGGTGCGGGTCAACCGAGCAGTCCTGGAGCAGGACGAGCGACTGTTCCATCGTGGTGTATGTGATGACGACCTTCCTGTACACGTCGTGCGCGCCGAGATTGTAGTCTGGCCGGACGGCCTGGGCAAAGGACGGCGGGGCCAGGCCCAAGATGCCGTAAGTCTTGTCGCGCAGATCGGTGCATTTGCGCAGGCGGCCCATACTGATCAGGTCGGCGAGCGGGATGTCGGTGTTGCGCATCGACAGGAAGCCGAGCGGTTCGGTACGATGCAACAGCGTCATCGGCACGCTGCCGTTGTCCATCATGAACACGACAGCACGGATAAAGAGTGGCCAGGCCATCTGGTCGTGGCCGCACAGCACGACGGAACTGGGGTTTGCGAGCGCAACCTCCTGCAGGATCCAGACGCGCTCAAAGTACGGCCGCGAGAACAGGGCCTCGACGGCCTGCCAGGCGGCGGGCGAGAACGGCAGTTTGCAGCCGGGAGAGTACCAGCCTTTCTCTATGGCACCAGGGCTATCGTACAGGAATCGATTGCGGGCCAGCTCGATCTGCTGGCCCATGTACGTGAGCGTTGATAGTGCCAGGCTGCTGCAGTCCGACTCGCTCGCCGGTCCGAGCCAAATGACGACGCGGCGTGCCATCTTGTACAGCGTAGCCATGCGGATGATCTGCTCGGCCTTTTCGTCATTGTCTTGTTGGTTTATGCAGATGGCATCGATCCACAACACCCGGTCCTCGTCTGCAAGACGGATGTGGCGCATGGCCCCTAGCAGGTTCTGACCGATCGACATGGTATGCTAGCGGAGATGCTCGAGGTCTTCTGCGGCGATTGGCTTTCCGGTCGGCGAGAAGGCGGTATCGATAGTCCCTGGATCGGCTGTGGACCCCCACAAGTAAGACAATGCTTCGTACGATGGCTCGAATTCAGGGGGAGGAAGCTGTCGCGCTAACTTTGGACGGCTCTGATCAAAGGTGGGATTCGGATGCGTCCATGACGTCGTCTTTTCGTGCTCGTAGCCGAACAGATAGCGACCTTCACGCGTCTCTAGAGCATCCCAGCCAGGAGGAAGAGCCTCCTTCAGCTCTGTCATAGTGGCCCGCTCACTGTCGACATTTTATTCGGCGTCTGGTGAAAGCAAGGCGGAATGCCACAAAACAACTTTCACCGCATCGGTTTCGTTTCCTCGGAGGAGAGATATAAGACGAATATCCCGAGTTGGGTCGTCCAGAGGGGTGTATTCGAATTTCATGATGAGTTGATTTGTATCAGTATGTGCTTCAACAAGAAGCAATGAATGGGAGAGAGAACAAGACGCGTTTGGAGATGCCAGGTCGTCATATATATTTCCTCTGACAAGGCTGAGCTACAATGGTATGCCTGAAAGCGAACTTGTCCGCAGAAGCGACAGCCAATGAAAGGCGAGCAATTCTATCTGGTCGAGTCGCAAGATGGACGAGCTGCCAAGCTGAATTTCTGCTGGCTACTCTGGAGGGGTAGAGCCGGCAGATGTGATATTTCAAGTTTCAAGTTAATACCAAAAGTACTACATAAGGTGAACGATGAGACGTAGGCTATCTTGTTCACAAAGTTAACGACGCCAGTTGACAACGACCGGAGTAATGTCCAGCTGCCAGCTTAGCGGGGCATGGCCGGATTAACGATCGCCCGGCCGGTTTCCCAATGAAAATCGGCCCATGATAGCTTACAGCCGGTACAAGTTCTCAATCGCGGCCACGACTGCACAGGTGCATTGACAGTCGACAGGGCGCACTGCGGCGTTCAGACTGCAAATATGAGTGCACTGCGAGGCGGAGTGCGGTGTGCAAGTACCCGGCTGGGGGGCAACACGGCCGCCATAGGCACGTTCTGGTCAGGAAGAGCAGCTCTCGGCAAGAGCAGCAGATGCAGCCACGCACTTTTGGCACGAGTCCACGTGGCTGCGTGCCGCCCGTCTTCTACACAGGCCTGCGGGAGATGCACGACGCCCCCATACGCAAGCGACCAGCTGCGACAGCGAGACCCGCACAGCACAGGCCAGCGGCCAGTCGTTTCGGCGCGGCGACGGCCAGCCGCAGGCGCTCGCACGCTCTTCACGACGGCCGTTCCGAAGCACTATGTCGACCTCCCACCGACGTACGAAGACGACGTCGGGCTCTCGTTCCGGCGGGGCGGCGACCTGGAGCGACAGCAGGTGGCGGAGATATTCGGGGTGGGCATGAACCCGGCGGTGGCGAACCGACTACTGCGCATTCTTCACGGCCGCCGAGTGGCCGGTACGCTGGACGACCCGGCATACCGCGTGAACACGGCACGGTATCCGCAAGCCGAGGTGGACGCGGCACTGGCATACCTGCGACGCACGGTGCCGGTCGACGAGGTGATCAACGCGGGCCTGCGGGCGGAAGACGAGCTGGCCGAGCTGGAACAGGGCGAGAGCGAGCAGACGGCCGCGGCAGTAGCCGAGGAGACGACCGAAGACGGACAAGCATCGGGGAAGAAGAAGGCGCTGCAGAGCCTGGCCGAGCACAAGTGGCGGGCGCGGCTGTTCCGCGACGCGCCGTCGGACGAGGTGTACGGCGTGGGGGCCTTTGACGCGATCCGGGCGCGCAACCAGCTGAAAGAAGAGGAGCGCGAGCGGTTGCGACAGGCCGAGCAGAAGCTGCGAGACCAGGAGGAGGCCCAGCTGGCGGCGTTGCGGGGCGGCGGGCACGGGCTCGAGCGGGTGGACGACGCGAGCAGCAGCAGCGGCGGCCGTTTCAGATTGCAAATTCCGGAACGCCCGATGAGCCCGCAGATGCAGCGGTGGGCCGTGGCGGCGACGTCGCCGCTGCAGGAGGCGCCGACAATGTCGTCGTGGCAGCGGCTGTGGCCGTCGACGCTGTTTGTCGTGTCGCTGGTGGTGGGAGGCGGCCTGGCGGCGAGCGTGTACGAGCCGCCGGCCGAGGAGCAGCGGCTGGTGCCCGGGCTGTCGGCGGCGACGACGACGGTCCTGGGGCTCGTGGCGGCCAACGCGGCCGTGTGGCTGCTGTGGCGCGTGCCGCCTGCCTGGAGACTGCTGAACCGCTACATGATTGTGGTGCCGGCGACGCCGCGACCTCTGAGTCTTGTCGGGGCCATGTTCTCGCACCAGAAGGCGAGCCACCTGCTGGCCAACGTGGCCTTTGTCTGGTTTATTGGCTTGCGGCTGCACGACGAGATCGGCCGGGCCGCCTTTCTCGAAGTCTATGTGGCCTCGGGCGCGCTCGCCTTTCTCGCCAGCATGGCCAACATTGTGCTGCGCCACAACCTGCACCTGACGACGCTCGGCGCGTCCGGGGCCATCTACGGCATCACGACGGCCTACTTTATGCTGCACAAGTTTGAGGGCTTCAAGATCCTCGGCCTGCCGCCCGATCCCTACGGCGGCATCCAGGGCCTCGGCTTCATCGGCCTCATGCTCGGCCTCAACCTGCTCACGCTGCGGGCCGAGAAGCAGGCCATTGACGTCGTCACCCACTTCGCCGGCATGGCCGTCGGCGCCCTCTTTGGCCAGTACTTTAGCCTCGTGCGCGACGAGCAGCTTCGCGCCACCGCCGAGAACCGCCCGCCGCGTCGGCTCTGGGCCGTCTTGACGGATGGCGATGCTGCCCGCGTGCAGCCCGTGGCCGAGAAATGATGTCTGTACAACAGCTTGTATCTAAGTTGGAAGACAAAAGAACGATACATGGAAGAGCACTCTCTACGTCACGTGATGTAATCCATAGTATACGTCATTGAAGCGCTTGTACGGAGTAATGGGACCACTACGGTACGGCTTGCACGGGATTACAGTATTCTGCCGGTTGTGACCGCCTGAAATAAGTCACATGGGCTTGTGTGCCTATCAATTTCTCTTGTACTCCGCGTAATTGCTCTGTGTTTATCGTGGCCTGCTGAAAACATAGGGTTCCAAAGCTGGAAAACATTTGTCCTTATAACGTACGTGTAGTTAGATTACATAGATTCTGATAAACATTCTTACGTTCACACTCCATAGACAGCCGGAAGAATGCCGGAGAGAGCGGCCTTGAGCTGCAGTGCTAGAGTGCGCGAGAAGGCCCGATGCTGCTGCGTGTAGCCACCCATCACCCAGTATGTCGGCAGGCGGCTATGGCGCTTCCAGACACCGCGGATCTCGCCCACGGCATCGACGCCCCACGTCGCATCCAAGCGAGCCGCAATCGCCGACGGGCCGAGCATGCAAGGCTTGTCGACGACGCCGACAGGGGCATCTCCGCCCAGGATGGGATCGGCAACACGGCGGACGTCCTTGTCGGCGAAGCCGGTGTCGACATAGTGGCCGCCGGCACGCGCGAGCAGGTGGTGCACCAGCGACGCGCCAGCATCGCGGCTGTCGACGACAGGAAAGCCGGCCGCGGCGAGCTCGGCGTAGCGGTCGGGCTCGGCCGACGCCATCTGCGCCAGCAGCCCCCGGCTCATCTGGCCGTCGACAAAGGACGGAAGCGTCAGGAGCAGCCGATCGCCGGCGGCCACGCCGAGCACGTCGTAGACGCCCAGGCTGCGCGCGTCGCAGACGTGCTCGACCGGCACCACATAGGTCGGCGAGCGCGCGACCATGGTGGCCGCTAGGCCGGCTTCCACGCAGTCCTCGAGCACGTCAAAGGCCGTGTTGGCCGAGCCGATGACGGCGACGGTGCGGACGCCGCGCGCGTGCAGGTCGCTGGCGCTCGTAAAGGCGGCCGAGTGGAGGTCTAGCCCGGAAAAGGGCGCCTCTACGGCGAGCTCGGGCTTGTTCGGCACCTGCGATCCCAGCCCGGTGGCCTGGACCAGATGCCTCGCCACCAAGGTCCGCGTCTTTTTGCCGGCTGTGCTCAGGACCACAGTCCACTGGCCGGTGCGACTGTCGAGACGCGTGGACCGGACGGTGGTCTGGTACAGGACGTTGAGGGGGAACGCCTTTACAAATCGCTCGACTTGGCCGGCCAGCTCGTCGCACGTCAGCAGGTGAGGGCTGTGCAGTTCTTTGTCGTAGCCTGCGTCCACCGTCAGCTTCTAGCACACACTTGTCGAGCGCATCATGGCTCGGTAGGATGTACCGAGGTAGGGCATCGCGGAAAAGGATGTCGGCGTGTGGAAATGAATGTTGCCGTACCGCTTGGCCCAGTTGTCGCCCGGTCGCGCATTTTTCTCGATGATGAGATAGGACACATTGAGCGCCTTGAGGCGGGCACCCAGGGCGACACCGCTGAAAGAAAGATGGTTTAGTAGCTTCCGTGCAGGTGCATGGATACATGGAGGGCGGACTCACGCATTTCCACCCCCAATGATGAGGACGTCCGTTTCGATCGGACCCTCACTCCGGGCGGGATCTGCCACTGGCAATGCAAGTCGGCTCTCGTCCATGTGGAAAGCATCGAAGCTGTCGAGCTGTGTGCTCAAGATCCAGATCTTCCACGCCACCGTATTGCCGAGATCGAGAAGAACGGGCACAAGCAGCACACGGCCAGTGCCAGTGGCCCCCGGAGCTTCGGTGTGGAAAGTCAACGACGCATCAATGAAAACCTGTCCGTCAGAAAGAGTGTATAAAACAGAGACAGGCAAGCACCAGGAGTACGCACGAGGCTTGGCAGCACCTGAAGGGAAACGGCCGGACGCTGAACGGTAAATCAGGCCGGCGACAGCTGGCGCAGCCGCGTTGTCTCGAGCAATGCAGCCGCTACCAGAGGCGCTGTTGTGAATGTACGGGTGTCGTATGTCAGCACCAGCTGGTCACGGAAGAAGGCTTGCTCCGGAAAAAAGACTGCCGCAAGGGCTGCAGTGTCCCCAGCTGCAAGCGCTTCGTTAAGCATCTGCACTGTCTCTTCTACATGCTTATCAGCCGCCCCGTGTCCTCTTGCCTCAATATCTGCCGTAGCGGCAGCAACGGTGGCCGTCGGCAGCTGCGCTAGAGGGTTTCGTCCATGAGTTTGCGTAGGTCGCCGGCTGGCGGGTACTCGGCCCCCGTTGGGATACGTATCACTAATGGATACTCGTAAGCTGGGGTTCAACGGCTGCTCACACACAGACGTGTGAACCACGTACGAGAACATGTGTGTGTACCACTTACGTGTGGTCGCCATCTCGTGATACGCAAGTCTTGCAGGTTGGAAATATGCGATAATTGGAATACACAACGTAATCAGTTATATAGAGTGGTAGGCATATGCAGGCAATCGAAGCTATATGCCCAGAGCAGCGGCGTTCTTACGTCGCAACGTAAGGAGTGATATGTGGCGGAACGCATGATAAAGTCCAATCAGCATGCTACCATGCCCAATATAGAGTAAGCACAAGGTAGTGTTTTGCTCGTACGGCAGTTGTAGATGTAAGCACTGCTCCTGGTATGGAAACGTTTGGATACATACAAAGACGTACGGAGGAGATGATAGTGTTGCACGTGACCCTGTGGGTCACGGTGCAGAGTTTTCTCCACTGCCGCAGTGCACTAGACTAGTCTCCACGACCATGATAGACATGCTCTTCCCACAGATAGGCACACCCTTTGATCAGACACTATAGATTCCGGATCTATTACATACTGATACCCCCTTTCCGTCGATGCACAAACGACAAGCTGACGAGGACGGGCAATTTCGTCTCGCATCATCTCCGCCAAGATTTCAGCCAAGGCCAAATCTGTCTTCCGAAGTAATATTCACATCCACCATTTACATACTCCCGGTAGCCAACGTTACGTCTGTTGTTGTTGTCCCAGCTACTATGATCGTAAGAGGGTTCCGCAGCAACGTTGGACCAGGTTCTGCTCTGCTGGGACGAGCTAGGCGTCGGCGGTTGCGTCTGCAGGTTTGTATGGTTGGCAGAGGCTCGACCTCGAACTTTGTATGGCCGCTCGCGATTCGTAGCCTCATGAGCATCAACGACATCGTCCTTGACATCGCGCAGCATCTTGCCAAAGTGCCGGAGGTCGTACAGTTCGTGCACGACCGCTTCAACATCCATCTCATCCATCTGGCCGTTGCCACTACTACCATCAGTCATACTGTTCTCGAGAGTCTTGACGAGCTCGATGTGGGCTGCATAATCTTTGCGCAGATCCCCCAGCTTCGTTTCGTCGCGCGACACGCGTGCCTTCTGCTCCTCCTCCTGGATCAACATGTCAAGGTACTCCAGCGTTGCGTCGTTGTAGGGCGTGATGGAATGCTTCTTCAGGAAGATGCCAAACCGCGCAGCAGACTGCTGGATCGTTGCGTGCTCCTCCTTGTACTCGGCGATGCGGCTCACGAGCTCCTTGATAGCGGATTGCTTCACTGTGACATCGCTCTCGTTTTGCTCAAACAGCCGCCGTGCCTCCGTGTCCGTCACGAGAACTGTGTATTCCTGCACGTCCAAAGAGGTTAGCAACCTGCATCAAATGGGAAGTACGAGCATTCCAGAGAAATCAAGGGTTCATACTTCTAGTTCAAAGTAAACGTGCATATGCTCTTGCCAATTATGCCCGCATTCGACCTGGCAACAGAAGCCAGTCCCATGGCTAAAGGCGGCGCAGCCCATCAGCTCAGGGCAGCCGACACGATCGACCTCGACATTCGTGAGGTAACAGGGGTTGTGGCAAGGGTTCGTGTACACACATACGACAGACCCGGTGCCATCGTCCCGCCACTCGACACAATCCGCATTGCGACACACGGTACGCGGGCGGTCCAGCTTGATTGCCTTCAAGTGGACTTTTGGCACGTGCAGTCTCTCGAGCAACTTGTCGCCGGACAGCCGCGTGTCACGCAACTCTTCCATCTGGTCGCTGCACACCTTGATGTTGGTGTTGATGGTCTGCGATATGTTTGTCATCGGTTTTGTGAGCTCAGCAATCAGCTGCCGCGTGCCATTCAGGCTCAAGGTGCTTTTCACCTGGTGGGGAACCTTGGACTCGAAGAACTCGACCATGCGCACGGCCTCCTCTCGCGAATGCTCCCAGCTCCGCCGGAAGTCATCCTCGTTCTCCATCGGGACTTTGTTCTTGTATGCTGCGAGGAAGCGGAAACTCTCCGAGTCAAAGCAGAACGTGTTCTGGTTCTCGAGAGCCATGCCGACATCCTTGTGCTTTCCCAACAGAGACGTCAGCGGACCGAACGTGTCGCCGGGACTGTAGTTGGAAATGCGCGTGTTGGTAAAACCAAAAGCCATGTTGCGCGACGCACTGCGATGGAGATGCGTCAGCAGCTCCTGCATGCAGAAGTTGAACGTCACCGTCAGCCGCGAGTTGTTGCTCTTGAGCAGAACTAAAATGCCATGGAGATGTTCGTAGCTGCTGAGAGTGCGCAAGATGTCGGCCATGTTCTTCTTGTCAAAGGCGAGGCCGCGCGTGTCACCAATTCCGGGTGTGTCGATGAGCCGAATCGTCTTGGAGCCGACGTTGATCGGGTAGACGGCCGTCTGCTGCGTCGCCGATGCGCCCTTGCTGCCGTCCATTTCATCGTCGCGCACACCAACCTGGATCTTGCGCTCCTTGATGGCCCCGTTCGGCTGCGAACGGTCCACAGTCTGAATGGAAAAAGAGCACGGGATTACCCAGTTCAGTTCCTCGGCTCGCTTGGCCTCTTCAAGCGTCTCGAACGAGAGATAGTTTACCAGTGAGTTGATGAACGTTGACTTTCCTACACCTGTCTCGCCCAGGATGAGGATGTTGATATAGTCAGACTGCTCGAGGTTCTTGAGACTTGACAGCAGCTTAGCTTGGTTCCTGTAAGCTGCGTAGCCATCTGAATTGTAATCAGACTTCCTTTTTTTGGCCTTTCGCCCTTTGCCTGCCTGCCCATGGGTGGCACTGTTGCATTTGAACTGCCATTTATTGAACTTGGCTCGGCCACAGTCACAGTAGAAGTAATCGTCCGAGTAACCAAACTCGATCTGGCCATGACAAACTGAGCAGATCCAATGGCACAACTCCAAGTTGCTGCATCCGATCTTAGGGCATGGGAACTTGACCATGCGTCGCTGCACGGGCTTTCTGATGTCACCGTCTGACTCGAGTGCTCCAGGGACGCAGCGTGCAAGGGACTGACTAGCCTCAAACAGCCGCTGGTCTTGAAGATCCAGAGTCAAGTTCGTTCCCTGTCCATCATAATGTGCAATCTGCACTCTGTCTAATTGGTGTCCCAGTGCATCACAGTCCAAAACTATGATCGCCGCCTCGGTGAGCGGTTTTGTACGTCGCTCGAGAAGCTCCTCAAGCAAAGCACGATTAGCGTCCCAGGACGGCCAATCAGCTGTTATAGCTGCTTGACTGTACTTGAACACGTACACGTCGCGTTTCAAGGCAGCACAGGCGCTGAGGAGCTTGTCTAAATCGACACCATTGTACCCGACGTAGATTGCCCCATGGGTTACGGCTTCACCAGAAAACGAGACCTTGTCGTTCTGGCCTACTGCCAGATCCAGAAGCTGCACACAGGACGACGTGAGCTTCTGTAGACCATCGAGGAGTTTCTCTGTTGCCGACTCATCTGGCCCACGCATCCGTGCATGCACAAGAAAACGGGAATATGACTCCTTCAGCTGCTTCACCTCCACACTGACTGACGAGATGGTACCGTACACGTTCTGTACTTGGTCCGGTGGAACGTACGGCTTGTGCCTAGCTAAAAAGCTTGCATAGCCGACTAGCTGGCACCAGACAGTTTCGACTTCGCCAAAGTGCTTCATCATAGCATCGGGAAACTCATGCGGAACGGGAAGTAGGTTCGTATTGCCGCCTCGGAGGAGACTGTCGCGAAGCCTAGAAATGCCGGCAACAGTCTGTATAGGCAGTAGCGTGTATTGAATTGGCTCGCCTTTTCCGTCATTTGTGTCGTTCTGTTGGATGAGTGATGGCAGCAACTTGACCAGATGGAAAGCCTCTGTCAGGTCTTGCAGGATAATGCCGCTGTTGTCAAAGACTTCACTATATGCAGATACGTCGCATTCCAGGTCCTGTCCCTGGAAATCTTGCAGATCCGGATCATGAATATATTGCAGCTCATCCACCGCCTTTTTGAACATGGCCATGGATTGAGAGAAAGTACCGGGGGCGTTGATTTTGGACTCGTCGTCATTTTCAACGCTCGGGTTGTCGCGTAGACTGGTGCATCGAGCTATGACAACTGTCTGGCATCCCCACACAATCCCAACAACGACATGTGTAGATTCGCCAAACTGGAGGTCAGCAGCAGCAACGTGCTCTTGCAGAGCTGCATCGTTGACCTGGAGTCGATCTTCAGCCGTGGTCATCTGATGATGGAAGGCGCCATAGTCTTCTATGTTGGAACATCTGCCTACGGCTTTACGCTGTTCGCGGAGGCAAGCCCCGGATCCCCCAGCAGGAGCCAGGCCAACGAATATGCTCGCCCCGATTCTAGGATCAATTCCTAGGAGATCTTGCCGCCCCTTGTGCGAATCGATGTAGCTCAGGCTGGTCGTCGTACTCTGGCGGCGTGACGTATCTACCAAGCCGGCCGGTAGATCTCTCGAGAAGAACGACGCGCTCTGGAACGTGTCGTTATAGGCATTGTAAAAAGTCCCAAGCTCAACCTTCTGCCCCAAGGCAGGCCTCTTCAAGACGTAGCTCATCGAAGCCGAGAGGGGGTCCGATTAGGCCAACAAGATGTGGATGGTGCTGCCTTTGCTTTTGGCAACAAGTGCTTGACAATTTTTTGTTCTTTCTTGTTTCGAATCCGTGGTAGAAGAACTTGTGTATTATTCCTAGGAAAGCCGACGTTGAAAACCAAGTTTGAGGATATCAAAGACGAGGGGAGGCGAGAGTAGAAGGGTAAGAGGAGTGAGAGGAACAGGGAAACAGGAGAGCAGCAAAGGAGCAACATGGAATTTTATCGGGGTCCTCCCGGATCAAACAGAGCTGTAAAGCACCGAAGGGATGGGTGGCCTGCTAACGGGCGCTCACCGTTTGCTGTTCTAGCCTATACGGCCGGGGGTGTCGTTAGCTGTCTTCGTTGAACTGGTTTTGAAGTACCGTACAGTGCATTACACAGTCTACTACAATTTTATGACTGTGTTAAAATTAGGAAATATGCCTCATCGCCAAATCTGATTCATTCTCGCTGCAGTCTGGGCTATACTGTCTTGTTCCGACATTGAAGTACGCTGTATTTCGAAGAAAAACTTGCAGAAAATTGCTGCTCTGCGGATTATTACATCCTTTATTTGACCCGCTTTTCGGTGGCTCTCTTGCGAACCGCAATCTCGTCTGCTCTAATGTCGACGATAAAGTCGGTCTTGTTGTAGTCGTCTCTCTCTTCAATCTTCTCCTCTTCTTCGAGATAGCTCTCAACGAGCTCGTCCTGAATATGCTCGACAGCCTTGCGCAGGCTCCGCGCACCTAGCTCCTCGCTATACTCAGCCTCTGCGAGCCGGGCGCACACGCTGGCGTCATGCCGCAAATGTAGTCTTACGTTGCCTAGCAGCTGCGCGTACTCGGCTCCCTGACGAAGAACGACCGGCTGCGCGACGTTCTCGGTAAGCTCTAACAGAAACTTGTGTGCCACGACAGCCTGCTCTCCCTTGGAGAAGGGCAAGAAAGGGATAAAGTCGGACACGCGACCTGTGATGGGCGCACCAAAATGGTCGAGAAACGCACTGCGCAGCTCTCTCGACAGTTTCTTGGTTAGGCGTTTGGTCGTCGCGCTGTTCACGTCCGCCGTGTCCTGCTGAAGGATGGCGGGATGGGCACTGCAGAACTGGAGGATGGTCGCGTCCAACGCATTGGTCGCCAGGATCCAAATCGTGCGCGAGCAGTCAATGTTTCCAAGCGAGCGGCGGTCCTGGTAGTGGCCGCTTTCAAAGGGCAGGAGAAGCGCCTGGTGGATCTTCTTGGACGCCTTTTCAAACTCGTCGAGGAAGACGACAGACTGTTGGCCGGCGTTGTGTGCTATAAAATTGTTGAGAGGACTGCCCCGTTCACAACCGACATACGGAGCCCGTGGTCCGAACATCTCCCTCTCCTCGTTAAAGATGGTGCAGTCGACCACCTGCAGCGCCAGTCCGAGGAGGTCACCGAGCTGCCTGGCCAGCTCGGTCTTCCCATGGCCGCTAGGACCGGCAAAGGCAAGGACGAGCGGTCGCTTGCTCGGCACCGTGATGTAGGTCATCAACTTGCGTAGCAGATGGTTCGCTGCGACCGTCTGCCCGATCAGGTGGTACTGTACGCCGAGGATGGGCTCGGCGTGCCGCAGGGTGGAAACCTGGCGGTGGCGGACGCCGGCACGTCTGATCTTGGTCGCCCGGTCGAGATAGTACCGTTGCGTCAGATTCGTGGTGCGTGCCATCATTTTGCGCACGGCGGGAGACTTGCACCACCTCCATGCATGGTTTATTGTCGCGCTGCCGTCGTCAAGGCCATCGATTTTCTGAAGCAGTTCGTCTTCCGACAGATTGCGGTTGTACTGTACATAGAAGTCATCTGGGATTGATTTGGACGATGCTCCCAGACTGAGCAGCGTGGCCACCATTGGCGACGTATCACGCCCGTCTAGAAGCTCGCTGAGAATGATCGCATAAGCCAGCAAGGGCATCCCAGTGGTCGGGTAGATGGTCGAAACGTCGGCGCCATAACTGGCCCAGAGCCTCAGCAGGGCCGAGTTATTGGCCTCTACCGCATAGAAGACGGACGGGATGTCTTCAACTGTGCCGTTGATACGTGCTTCGATGGCAGCATTGGGGAAGGCCTTCAGATACCGCCGAACGGCCGAGACGCTGGCATTCTGCTGCACGGCCGCACAGAGCTCCCTGAGGTTGAAGGGTGCTATTTCTCCTTCTTCCACGCCTTGCGAGTTCTGTATTCCACCGTTGTGTACAGCCATGCTCAGAATATCGGCGGCCTCCTCCTTTGGCAGCTGGGGTAACTGAAAGTTCCATTCCAGTGCTTCCGTTGCAACTGTTGACTGTATAGGGCTCCTCTCAACTAGGGGCTCTGTCAGGCCAATGTAGGTGGGCTCAGCCACAATCGCGGTTGTTGGCATTGGACAAGCATCTGTAACTATCCCATCTTGAACTGACGTGGCCAACTTTTCGCCATTTGAACTGACCAGCTCTGCACCCAGGTAAGCAGAAGTAGGATGCTCCTTCTGGCTCTCTGGCTCTACATTTGAAGTTCCAGGTATAGGTAAGGCTTGAGAGTGGCCTTGGCGAGCCAGCATGGCTAATAGCCTCTTCTGGTGGCTGACTGCTTTCAAGGGGTCCCGTTTACTCATCTGTTTATATCGTCAGCTCGGGGTTCAGTGACAGTTATGGAATCCAACGTACCGCAAGAAGAATTTTGGCTCGTTTCTCGTCGCACCCGCACTCTTTCATGATGTGCGCCAACTGTAAGTCCATCGTAGGAGCCGGCATAACAACATCTCGGACTTCTGCCATGATACTGATCTCCAAGTTGCTGTACACTCTCGATATAAAATTAAGCAAACAGAAATCGAGCCAGCTTTAGCCAAACATAAATACAAGGCGACCCTCTATCCAGGCATCCCAACAGAAGGGGTGCGTTTTGAAACCCACACCCCTTCAAGTGAAGTGGGGATCCCGCTAACTGTGGCCAACGGGCGCAACCAGGGGTTTTTCTATTGGCCACGATAACCAGCCGCTCCCGTAGATGATGCCTTGTTGTTGGTTCTTTTTAATCTCCAGGTTTGTTTGAAGGAATCGATTCGTTCTTATTAAATTCAAGCAGTCGCTGGCGACTGCTTGCATATGCAGCTATTTTTGTTGGAAGCAGTGAAAATGCGCAACCGGCCCATTTTTCGGTTCCCTTGACGGGTCTTTTTCAGGCTCCCGTCAGGTTTTCGTAAGCCACGTCGGCTCGTTTGCTGGCTCTTGCTTGGAAGTTGATTTCTCTACGGATCATCATGTGAAGTTTCTTTTTTATGACTACATTAATTAAGCACCCCATTATCCCGCCTGGTCACAATCTAGAGCGAGCCGAAATCAGATAACTGTTAGGATAACAGAAGTCGTCTGAATAATTTATAGGCATCTACTGTGTTGATACTGATCTCAGTTAGGCAGAAATAAAATACGCATGGCCCTATCGACGCCAGCAGTTTCAAGCAACAAGATTAGTGGCCTTCTCAGCCCTCTTTCCGCCATGGCCTACCTCGCCGGTCACGGAAAAGGTGCTCCCAGCAACCAGGAATACCTGCAATACTCACTGCTCGATAGCGGATACTCAAGGGCTGAGGGAGATCTCTACGATCAGATGAACGCTGGAGGGAAAATGGATGTTGACCAGGATAGTCAACAACTACAAAGCCAACGCCACTGCTGCACGGTTGACGGGGAAGATGGCAGCTTCAAAGACCAAAATGCAGATCTCAGGGCTCGGATCCTGATACTGGAATCTGATGCCGAGGCCGAGCAGCGCGCACTGGATGCCTTGCTGACGGAGCTAACCAGCGCCCAGGAGGAGCTGCACAACGCCGCGGTCCGATTCGCAGCCAAGGAATCTGAGTGTGCCGATCTCCGAGCCCGTCTTGTTCAGTCCGATGAGAGTGGCAGGAATACCGCCCATCCTGGGGGGGTTGTTCTACCCGAGATCTACGGCAGCATGGCTGAGATGCAGCAGCAGATCGACGACCTGCTGGGCACCCTGAGAAGCAAAGACATTCTGCTGAGCAAGCAGCAGGTCGAACTGGCGAACGAACGTGCCTCATGTGTGCAGCTAGCTGCCACCTCCGAAAAGCTGGCAGCTACACAGACTCGGGCGCGAGAATCTATCGTGTCGAGACAGGATGCAGCTCCAACCAGCGAGCACCACCACACAGTTGAACAGCTGAAGGAGAATGTGCGCTTCTTCAAGATTAATAGCCAGTGGCTCGGGCAGAAAGTACGTGAGCTGAGCGACGAGAACCTGCAGCTGCACGAGGACATAGATGTCAAGCAAAGAGAGCTCGAAGACGAGAGAGCGTTGACTCTAGCGTTGAAGTTGCAAGCCGGATCGGCATAGTGGATGTCTTACCTGTTCGTTTTTATGTGTTTAACAGGCTTTACTTGTGGCAGTGATTGCTTTTTTAACCCGTCTTGTTTGCGTGTTTGACTCCGCCTAATGTAGAAAACGCTCAACATCCAGTAAAGAGGTCTAACGTCCGGTACTTTGCCGTTGACTACCGCCGCGCGCCCGAGTCCTCGGCCGCATTCCTGGGACGGCCGTCTGGTGCATTTGCCGCACCATCTCGACGCGTCAGTACGGCATGCCGAGACTCTCACAGTCTCTCATGGGTCCGCTTGAGCACGGCCGTGAAGAGCGTCTTTACAAGACGGCGAGCATCGTTAGTCGCGATGCCATCTACTGTTCGAGCCATCTATGCTTAACTTTGGGTTGTAATGTAATGAACACCACTATTCCTCAGTGATAAACCGTAGTGCTTCAAGGGTTTATGTAAGTAGAGAAGTCAAGGCCGTTGACTATACT
>LDEF01000009.1:0-35750 GCA_001455505.1 Leptographium lundbergii
CACCCAGGCCAGCGTCACTACAAGTATAAGAAGCCACAACAACGCCCCCATATAACAGACACGCACCCCAAAAAAGGTCGAAAACCAAGCACACAAATATCGAATTGCCCTTCCAGCGTGAGTATTCACCACGGACTTGGAGGATCGAGAGCGTGTTACAGAGGTAAACGTGACAGAAAAAGAGATACTGGCGTTTTTTCAGTTGGATGCAGCGCAGCAATAGTAGGGCCTAGGTAGTACCCGCTAGTACTATAGAATTCTTTGTATTTTCATGTATCTTTTGGGCAATCTGGTTGTTTTTGTACACGAAATTATTTTGGGTTAGCTCGGGGGGGCCATAAGCAAATCGAGGGGGGGCTATAAGCGCTCCCTTAAAAAACCATCCTCCTCCCATTTCCCCCCGACGCCGGAGAAGAGCATAAACTGTCATGATAAGAGGTGGGGGGGAGGGGGGACGGCTATAAACGCGGACGAAGGAAAGAAAAAAAAAAGAGAGTGCCGTTTACATATCGTGGCGTCAAAAACGAGAACGGGTTCGCGATAAAAACGGCGCGTAGCGGAAAACATCGGCCCGAAAAATTAAAGGTTAGGCTTATGTCATAAGCCAACTTGGACATTGCAGTCATTGTGCATGTGTTCCATTTGCTAGTGGGGCGCTTAAACTAAAAATAGACTGTTCAATTTGCACAGTGCTGCTCAGCTAACTCGACTCCGTGCATCGCGACCGCGAATTGCTACACTTTCCAGAAACGGTGCAACTGCCGCGCTTGTTTGTTCTGCCATGAGTGTTTCTGCGATTCCCTCGCCCGACAGCATCTCGGTCGACGAGTTTGAGCAGCTGCTGGCCCGCTATCCGGCCGTGCTGCAGGCCGTGTCGGATGCCAAAGGAGGTGAGAGCGTCCGAGCTGTTCTGTTGCTGCTGCTTCTGGTCGTGCTTCTCTGACCACGATGGCGTCTCCACAGCCAAGACCGGACAGCCGACCCTGGCCGAGCTCGATGTCTTCCGCTACCAAGAGGCGCCGGCGCGCTTCGGTCTCGACGCGGGAGCCCAGCCGATGGCGCTCGATGACGTCAAGCAGCTCGTTGCTTGGAAGCTGTGAGTGGAGAGACACGGAGAGATGCAAGAGAGAAAAGCCTGGCCTGACGCCCGAGCAGCCGCCACGGCAAGTTCCGCCCGACGCTCATGAGCCTGGTCTCGTCCAACCACGAGGCCGCCGTGCGCGACGCCGTGCGCGACGCCCTGGCCGCCTACCGGCCCCCGGATGGCGGCGACGGCACGGCGACGTCGTCCTCTCTGGCCCTCCGCGCCCTCTGCCGCCTCCGCGGCGTCGGCCCGGCCACCGCGTCCCTGCTGCTGGCCGTGCACCACCCCCGGCACGTCGTCTTCTTCGCCGACGCAGCCTACGCCTGGCTGTGCGGCGGACCCGCACAGACTCAGCCCGCCAAGTACAACGACCGCGAGTACGAGGACCTGAGCCGCCGCGCCGCCGCGCTGCTGAAACGGCTGGCCCGCAACGGCAGCGCAGCAGACGTGGAAAAGGTGGCGTACGTGCTGCTGGCCGACGGCAGCAACGCTGGTGAGGCCAAGGTCACCAAGACCAAAGGAGCGTCGAGACATACAAAGGAGACCAAAGCGATAAAACATCCGGCAGAACGGCTGACCGAAAGGAAACGATCGTCTGCCGCTGATCCAGAGCCGGATTCCAGTCCTCCTCCCCGTCGGTCCCAACGTGTCAAACGGGCATGACTAATCAAAAGCATCGATACGCCACGCAGTTGCTATTTCCGTTTATTGTACCTATGCTGTACCTATAACGTGAGAAACACGGCAGCTGGACGTTGTTTCTCTTTTCCGCTCGCTGTCTGAGGTCTGACGCTCACTGCCATATACGACCAGCATCCGCCTCCTCCTGGCATTCGGCCACCCCACATGCCTCCTTTTGGCCCGTTGCTGTGACGTCGGGTCGACCGGCTGCTGGCTAGCTACAAAGCTAGCTAGGAGCTAGGAAACCGGAAGCCGCCAGCTGGCTGCGTTGCTGCATTGCCCGTTTACTTGGTCTTCTTCGGGCCAGCGTCGCCCTGGGTGGCGGCGTACTTGTCGCTCAGCTCGTTGTACTCGCGCTGCAGACCCTCGCACTGCTTCTTGAGCGTCTTCAGGTCGACATCCTTGCTGTCCAGCTCCTTGCGCAGCTTGGCGATCTCGCCAGTGCTGCCGGCAGCCAGCTTGGCGCTCTGCTTGGCGGCGGGGCCCTCAAAGGTCTTGAGCTTTTCCTCCAGGTGCAGCACCTCGATCACCAAGGTGTACGTGCGGTTGAGGATCAGCGACAGGAAGAGGGTGAAGCCGCAGAGGTACATGTTGCGCTGGCTGTAGAACTTGCGGGCCTGGACCTCGAGGCGCTCACGGCCCATGATAGCAGCGCTGAGGAGGGCGAGACTGTCAGCGCGAAAGAAGCAAAAAGGCGCACACACAAAAAACGAGAAGCCGCTTACCCGTTGCCGTTCTCGGCCAGCGTGGACAGCTCGACCTGGACGCGGTAGACGCGGTTGGCGCTGTCGACGAACAGGATCAGGATGAAGATAAAGGCGATCTTCATGCCATACTGTATTTTGGCGACGACGGGATTGTCAGACAGGAATCTGCGACGGACCGGATTAGCTCGAGTGGGCACAGAGAGAGAGGCCGACGGGGGCCGTACGTGAACATCTTCCGCTTGACGGCAAACGGCAGGGGGATGACGAGCATCAGGAAGAGGGCCATCTCGGCCATGAGCAGGGCAAACACCAAGGTGAAGTAGAGGGTCATGATGTCGGTTGAAGAGGGGTTCTGGCTGTGGTGATTTGCGGGTGGTTTTGGCAGGAATGGAAGACCGGGGATTCTGAGCAGAAGGTGAGGTGGGAGGAGAAAATGAAAAGAGAAGCAAAAAAGAGGATTGCGAGAGATGAGAACGGCGCTTGACGTAGTGGATCGGCCGGCGAGGACGGGCTGCGAAGTGGCCACTCTTCAGCTGTTCGGGTTCGTGGTGGCTTCCGGCCTGCTTTGCCAGCTTTGCCAGTTCCGCCAGCCCTGGTTGGCTGCGGGAGGCCCCCCTTTTGGGAGTTGCGTCAACGTCATGGTGGCTGGGGCTGTGGGGCTGGCGTGACTGCTTAGTCATCACATGATGGACCGTCTCAGACTTGAAGATGAAGCAATACAGTTAACAGCGATTGGTTCAACAGTGACGACGTCTCTCAAGTGACAATAAGCGGGGCTGCATCCTGGACGGACTTGTAAAGTTGACAAAGTGTGCTGGCGCAACGATGTCCTCCAGCGAAGAGCTCATGGCTTCGTCAGAGACACTCCAGCGACACAGCTCATTGCTTCGTCAGAGATGGCTCTCTACGAGCGTGGAAAAAAAAGACACGTAAGGGTTTAGTAGTACCGCACTGCGAGGAAGGTTCGACGTCTCGTCGCTTGGGCTGCTCCTGCCTCGTTTTTCCAGTGGGGCCCACTTGCTCACGAAGAGATAGTCTGGGCTATCTATTTTAGGCTTCATTTTGGGCTTCACTTTGCAGATAACCGGTTCTCTGGACGTGCGAATGTCTGAAGCTGCAATGCGTTCCGGGGCTGCCTCTGCGCGGTGAGCGCAGGTAGAAACGATCAAGGTCACGACTGCCTCTCTGCTTTACTCTGTAACGGCTCTCGGGGTTTCCCCTTCTTTCCCTTTCTGAATTCTCATTTCCCTTCTTTTCCCTTCATTTCCCGTCTTCCCTTTCCATCCGGCCGTCATGCACGGCCTGACGCCCCCCGCGCTGTTCCCGCCGATGCGGGAGCGGCCGTCGTTTGAGGCGATCCGCGCCTGTCTCGACCGGCTGGACGTGTCGACGTGCGCGGCTGCCGATGCCGATGCCGACGACGGGCCCGACGGCCGGGTCTGGGACTGGACGACGCCGGCCGACGAGATCGAGGCGGCCTCGGCGGCGGCGGCGCTGCGGGCCCAGCGCCGCGCCGGCGCCGTGGCGCGCTACCTCGGCAGCATCGTGATGAGCGACCTGGGCTGGCTGGCGGGCGAGGACGCGCGGGAGGCGCTGTGGGCGGCGGCGAGCCAGCGGATCGCCGAGCGGTGCGGCCGCACGGCCATGGGCGAGATCACGCGGCGGTGGCCGGTGGCCGGCGGCAGCAGCGCGGCGGTCGACCTCGTCCTCTGCGAGCCCGCCCTCGTGGGCGACTCGATCGGCTTCAAGACCTGGGGCACGGCTCACGTGATGGCGCGCATGCTGCCGGAGCTGGCGGCCACCAAGGCGCTCCGCCATCTGCGACTGGGCACGAGACCCGAGACTGGCCCCGCCGTCCTTGAGCTCGGCGCCGGCACCGGGCTGCTCGGGCTCGCGGCCGCCGTGCTGTGGCGTGCCGACGTCGTGCTCACGGACCTCGCGGCCATCGTGCCCAACCTGGCGGCCAACGTGGCGCGCAACGCGGCCGTGGTCCAGCGGCACGGCGGCCGCACCCGTGCGGCCGTGCTGCAGTGGGGAGGCCGCCGCGCCGCCGACTGTCCGGAGGAGGCCGATCCGCTGCTCTTCGGCGCCCACCGGCAACGCTTCCCGCTCGTGCTCGCCGCCGACGCACTCTACGACGACAACCACGCCGGGCTGCTCGCCAGTGCCATCGACGAGCAGCTCGCCGGCGGCCCCGACGGCCGCGCCCTCGTCATGGTGCCGCTGCGCGACGGCCACACCGAGACGATCGCGCGGGCTTTTGTCCAGGCCATGGCGGCGCGCGCACTCCAGGTGGCCGACGAGGGCCGGGCGGCCGGCCAGGACGCCGACTGGGACGGCCGATCGCCTTTTTTCTGTTGCTGGTGGGTCTTCCGGCGGGTTGAGGGATGTGGGGATAGACGCATAAACGCTCAGGCATAGACAGACTTTTAACAATAATCACACTTGCTTTTTATATGCATCCGACAACGTGTAGATATACATGAGGGCCAAGTGCCGGGAGGAGGACGAGAAGAGGAAAGCGATAGGAAAGGATAGGAAAGGAGAGGAAAGGATAGGAAAGGATAGGAAAGGATAGGAAAGGAAAGCAAAGAAAATCAAAACACCATCTCCACCGTCAGCCGTCGATCGGACAGCGGTAGTCCGGCCCGGCCTGGGCCGTCGGCTGCAGCGCGTCCAGACAGGTCTGGTGATAAATGTGTCGGCAGGCGAACAGCACGAGCGGGCCGAGCGGCTGTGTGTCCTGGGGGCCGGTCGTTGCGGCCTGGCTATCGGGCTGTGATTGGTTGGGCTGGTCGGGCGGCTGTGATTGGTCCGTCGGCTGGCTTTGGGTCTGCTGCTGTTGGTTCGGCCCTGCAGCCAACATCTCGCGGTCACGTCCCTCCAGCTGCTTGCCCTTGCCTTTCTCGCTCCGCTCGGTCCCACCACCCGCTTCCACGCCCAGCACGACTCCCCGGGCGGCCAGCCGGGCGGCCTTGTGCTCGCTCCGCCTCTGCGCCTCGACGGCCTGCTTCGCCTCCCAGGCCTCGTAGATGCTCCCCCCCCCGGCACCACCGGCACCCGTCACGCCCGGCCCCCAGACCCGCCGGCCACAGGCCTCGCAGGCCGACCCCTTGGCGCGCCAGCCGCGCTGCCGCAGGGCCACGGACCGGTGCACGCTCACAAAGAGGCTGCGCTCCAGCAGCCGATTCGACAGCCGCAGGATCGCCTCCTCGTACGCGTACGCCGCAAAGATGGATCCCAGCACCGCCCGCAGGTCCGCCAGGCTCGGCGACGACGCCGCCGCCCGTGCCAGGAACGCCTTGAGCACCCGCAAAAACGACAGCGACGTCGTCCCGGCCGTCGCCGTCTTTAGCAGCGCCGTAAACGTGTGCTGCACCAGTGATCGCAGCAGTCCCACCAGCTTCTGGCCGGCCTCGTCGTTGGCCGCGGCCGCCACGCTGCCCGACAGGTTGCGCGTGATCTGCACCGTCGTGTCGATCAGGTCCAGCCACAGCTGCTCGTCGGCCGACAGCTGTCGCTCGTCGTCGTCTGCCCTCTTGTCGGCTGTCTGTGCGTCCCGCTGCTTCCGCCTTGTCTTTGTCTGGCTTTGGCAGAGCCAGATGCCCACGTGCGTGTACTTTTGCAGTGCCTGCATCAGGTCTTCTGCCGCGACTTGTTGCATGACGGTGGCGTTGGACGTGCTGGAGTCGCTTGCATCGTCCGGATGGGTCCTCTTTGCTTCGCCCGCAAGCTCCCTTGCATCCGCCAGCTCGCTTTCGCTCTTTGCCACCTCTGGGAGGACATCCCCCCTCGCATCCCCCAAAACTCCCTGTACTGCTTCCTCCAGCGTGTTCAGCTGCTGCACCAGCCGTGCCATGGCCTCCTGCACCAGGCCCTCGCGCGCCATCAGCACCACCGCCGCGTCGATCACGCCCGTCTGCTCCATCGTCGGTAGCAGCTCGTCGAGCCGGAGGTCCGTCGCCTGCACCGTCGCGACGTAGTCCGTCACGTGACCGGGCGCAAACTCGCACATCAGCCGGACGTAGCGCTCCACCAGGCCTGCTGTGGCTGTCGTCCGAGGCCCACCCTCGAGGATCGCCTGGAGGTAGCGGTACTGCAGCTCGTGGCGGTCGGCCACGGCGTCGAGTGCCGCGCCGTGCAGCTCGGCCGCGTGCTCGTCCAGCCGGCGCGCCGCCTCGGCCGCGTCCAGCGCCACCAGCTCGCCGAGGTGCTCGCGCAGCACGCCGCGCACCTCCTGGGCCTGTCGCCGGAGGCTGCTGCTGTTGCCGTTGCCGTTGCCGTTGCTGCCCAGACACTCCCCGATGCACGCAAACACGCCCTCTCGGTCGTCCGGGTCCTCAAAGTACGTCTGCAGCAGCTGGCTGTACTGCCGGTCCGCCCGGTACGTCCGCTTCAGGATGCGGAAGAAGCCCGCCGCCCGGAACTGCGGCAGCAGCTGCGCCATCTCCGGCGGATGGTACACCGACAGCAGGTACTCGGCGCTCAGCTGCGCGTCCTCGGCCAGGTCCGATCCCGGGTAGCCGCACAAACCCAAAAGCACCCGCGTCAGCGTCGACTCCGGCAGCAGCAGGTACTGCGGGTACTTGGGCAGGTTGCGCGCAATAAACATGTCCAGGTAGATCGTGTCCGTGGCCGCAAAGTCGTCCGTGCTCGCGCCCGCGCCCGCGCTCCCCAGCATCACCTCGGCCAGGATCGTCACAATGTACTGCCGGTTGACCGTCCGGCCAAACGCCTGCTCTTCCGCCACGTGCTCGCGCCCGCCGTGGACCAGCTGCTTCTCCGGACCGTCGTTGAGGAACGGGTCCTCAAACGCCTCGTTCAGCGCGCTCAGCAGGCTGGCCGCGTCGAACTTGAGGATCATCCGCAGGTACGGAAACGACGGCTCGCCCGCCTCGTCCGGCCGCGTCCGGAACACCGACTTGGCCGGCCCGCCGCCTCCTCGCGGCCACGCCACGCTCTTGCCCGAGAAGAGGAACCAGTAGATCTCCGACTTGGCCGCCTGCTGCGTCTGCTCGTCCATCGCCGCCCCGGTCGGATACACCCGCCCCGTCAGCACGTACGACAGGTACGGGAACATCTTGACCGCGTTCGTCTCGTGCATGTCCTGCTCCAGCCCGCCCGCAGGCACCAGCAGCGCCAGCAGGTCCACCAGCGGCGTGATAAAGTCGCCCAGCGCCTGGTTCCACACGTACATCAGCGCGTCGTACAGCCCGTGCTGCTTGCACAGCGTCGTCAGCTGGTCCAGGTCCAGCGTGGCCGTGTCCATGTTGCAGATCATCTCCTCCAGCCGGCTCTCCAGGCCCTTGGCCACGTAGTGCCGCACCATCGCCTTGACCACCGTCGGCCGGATCGTCCTCATGGACTGCTCCAGGATGTATGGCTCCAGCGTCTCCAGGAAGAGGCCCTCCACCCCGGCCTCCTCGAACCAGTCGAACATGATGTCAAACACAAAGTCGCTGTCGCCCACGCTGCTGCACGCCGTGAAACACGCCTCGGCCAGCTGCAGCAGCTGCTGTCGCTCGTCTGCCTCGGCCTCGCCGCCCGCTGCCGTCCGCCGCTTCTTCTGCTGCTTGAAGGCGTAGCGCAGCGACGCCGCCATGATCTCCATCAGCCGCTCCCGCACCATGGCGTGGCGCGTCTGCGTGTCCTCCGGCAGCCCGATCGTCAGCTTGTCCGCATCGCCCGTGTAAAACACCGTCGCCAGCTGGATCGCCCCCACGTAGTCGCCGTGCTCCATCAGCGCGATCAGCCGGTCTGCCCAGTTCGACAGCGCCCCGATCGCCACGTCGCTGAACCCCAGCAGGAACAGCCGCCCCTTGTAGGCCTTGAAGCTCATGTAGAACGCGTCCGCCACCACGCCGTGCATCGACGTGTCCTCCTCGTCCAGCGTCTCCACCACGCCCTGGATCTGCCGCGAGAACAGGTCGGCGTGGTAGATGAACCGGCTCATCAGGTCAAACGCCTCCGTCACCCGCATGCTGTGGTCCTCCAGCACGACCAGCCGCTGCGAGATCGTCAGCACCGCCAGCACCGACCGCGTGAGCCACTGTACCGCCACGATTGCCTCCTCGCCCTTCCACCGGCTGCGTGCCCGGCAGTGCAGCTGAGGCGGCCTGTTCTGGTCCTCTGCCGCCTCTTCCTCCACGTCCAGCACCGTCAGCACGTTGGACCAGCAGTACACCAGCTTCGCCGCCGAGACCGTCGACCCCGTCCGCGCGTCCGCCACCTTTAGCCGCACGGCCGGGAACCATGCCAGGCAGCCGCTCATCGCGCTGTGCGGCGCAATCTCCTTGGGCCGCGGCGACTTGTGCTGCGTGTTGGCCACCGGTGTCGTCGACACGATCACCAGCAGATACGGCGTCAGCATCGCCGTGAGGCCCATCGTGTCCGTGGCCCGGTCCACGTTGCCCAGCGGCAGCGGTGCAAAGGCCAGCACCGTGCTGGGCTTGATCGCCTTGGTCGACGTCGGCGGTGGCGTCGTGCCGGGATAGCGTCCGAGGATCCGGCTCGTCTTGACCGTGCGCCCGAGAGAGCCGGTGCCCCGAGTCGCGAGGTGGGCAAACGCCATGCCGCGGTCGTCTGCCGACACGAGCGCCGTGCGCCGTGTGCCGAGGAAGCCCAGGTGCGTCACGGCAAATCCGTGCAGGTGGCCGTCCAGGGTCCGATGCTGCGGCTCGGCCTGCTTGCCTTCGAGCGGTGGCATGTGCAGGAACGGCCGCGACGCTCGGCTGGTCTCCCACGTGAAGATGGATCCGTCTGCGTGGCCTCCGGCCACCGTCGTGTGGTCGGACGAGATGGCCAGAGACGTGATCGGGCCTGCCTCGACGGCTCGCGTGCCCGGCCCAATAATCATCTTGAGGTTCTGGCTGTAGTCAAAGAGGAGGAGGATGCCCTTGGTCGTGCCCAGCACAATCGACGTCGAGATGGCCATGCACGTGGGCGAGCCAAAGTTGCGCTTCGCCGACTCGGAAAAGGCCTGGCCCGACAGCTTGAGCAGCTTGGTCCAGCGGACGACCTCCCACGGCGGCGACAAGAGCGCGTCCGCACCGCTGCCCGACGCCTCCAGCAGGTGGAACTGGCTGCCGGCCGACGTGTGCCGGCTGTGCGAGGACGAATGGCTCAGGGCCAGGAGGGCCGGCGACGACGGCCGCGGCGAGAGGAGGCTGCTGCTGCCGCCGCTGGGCGACGCGATGCGCGACTGGAACCGCCGGTCAAACGGCCGGAACGACGGGCTCGAGCCCCGGAAGCCGGACCGCGTCGAGCTGCCCGACGGAAAGACGCTGCTGCCGCCAAACGAGGAGATGCCCGAGCGCTGGGCCGTCGAGGTGGTCGATTCCGTCACCGACAGCACCGACCCCGACGGGCTGCCCGGCCGTCGGGGCAGGCCCAAGGCCGAGCCGTCTTCCGACATGGTGTCTTGCTGCTGCTGGTCCTGCACGAGGCCGCAATATCGGCTGCCCAGCGTCGTTCCGTTGCTCGGCCCCAGCACTGCGGCCGACGACGGCGATTCCGATTCATCGTCCAGGCTGGCCAGATCAGGGCTGTCGAGAGCAGCTTCGTCGCCCCGAATCGTCTTGTTATCGTCGTCGTCGTCTGCATTGTTCGTCTTGTCTGTCTTGTCCGTCTTGTCCGTCTTGTCCGTCTTGTCCGTCTTGTCCGTCTTGTCCGTCTTGTCCGTTCTGTCCGTTCTGTCCGTCTGGTCGTAGCCAGACCTCTCGCTCTCGCCATCCGCCATCGAGAGGTCCGTCATGTCTTCGTCTGTGCTTGTCCCCATGGCGAGTCCGCCACGCCCATCCTCCGTCCCCTCCGTCCTCTCCGTCAGGCTAGAGCTCATCGGGACTCGGACACACAACGCATAGCTTCGGTGGGGGCCCACTAGAGGGGGAGAAGACGAGCAGTGCTCCGGGATGGATCCCCCGGGCTGGACCACGCGAGCGAATCGACACCGGGAGCAACGGCCGAGAGCCGCACCGCAGAGAGACAAACGAAGCCGGCCGCAAACACTGACCCAAAGGCGCGCGGATTATCACAATGGCCGGACGGCAAGCCGGCGATCGGAAAAGGAGACGAGATTTCGAACAGGTGTCGCGTCGCGTCAAATGCCGCTCGCTGATGAGCCCGTTGGATGCGGAATCGATTGCGTCCTGGCTGCGGTTGTGGCAATGTGCGTTTGGCTTGGCTGCATGGCCCTCGTCTGATTTCCGCTGCACACACTCGCTGTTTCTCCTTCTGTCGAGCAGCCTTTCCGAAGCTGTCGTAGCTTCCTGCCTTCTGGACGGCCCCGTTTGGCCAAGAGTGGAGTCTTTGCGTGCTATCTGCCGTCGCATCGCAAATTGTAGCGCAAGAGCGGGCCGTCATTGATCCGCCCAGCCTATCATCGCCCATCCGCCGACATCCAAAAATCGAGTCCCGTCTACAGCCTCACCCATCACGCACATCATGTCCCACATCGGCCCCCAGATGCCGCCGCACCTGGCCAAGAGGAAGCGCACGCCTGAAGACGGAGACGACCATGACAATGACAAAGAGGCCAACCGTCGCGTGCGGCGAGCATCCCCTCCTCAGACCGCCAAGCCGACCAACAACGACGAGATTGCCCTAGACGACGACAGCGACGACGACCACGGCCCCCCGGTCGGCCCAGTCCTGCCGGCCGCTCCGTCTGTGTCTGTGACAGCCCGCCCACGCATGGGTCCGTCCATGGGCCCAACCATGCCGCCCTCACCTGCTGCCAAGACTGCACTAAAAACGGCACCCAAGACTGTCTCCGACTCTTCCGACTCCGACTCCGACTCCGACTACGGCCCCGCCCTGCCCGGGACTCGCGGCCACTCCGAGACCACCGCCGCCTACGTCCAGGAACAGGATGCCGAGGCAGACGACGACGCTCGGCTGTACGGGATCGCACGGCCACCGGCTGGCCGGGCCGGCCCCGATGCCCCCGCCCAGCGCGACGACTGGATGCTCGCGCCGCCCACCGACGACGTCGGAGCCCGTACCGCCGACCCTACCAAGATCCGCGCCCGCAAGTTTGCCACCGGACGTGCCGCCAACGCCGTCGAGGCCCGGGCGGCAGGCGGCGGGGTCGCTGCCTCGGCCATTGGCAGCCTGTGGACCGAGACGATTGAGCAAAAGTCGCGCCGGCTAGCAGACACCGTGCTCGGTCGGGCACCCGATCCAACGCGTGCGGGGCCGCGCCCAGAGGCCCAAACCACCCGCAGCGGCGGCGGGGCCTCTACGTCCTCCCGCAAGGCAGACGCCCGCGAAGCCCAGATCATGGCCTATACCGAGGCTACGCGCGGCCGCAGCCTGTACGAGACGCACCAGGAGTCCATCAAGGACGGAAAGCGGACGGGAGACAGGGACCTGGACAGGCACGGCGAGAAGCGCGACAGGGAGCGCGAAAAGGGAGACGATAGGCATCGGCACAGGGAGAGCGACCGGCACAGCGAAAGGCATAGCGAAAGGCACCGCGTCAGGGAGAGCAGAAGACGAGACAGGGAGAGCGATAGGCATCGTGACAGAGACAGCGACAAACGTCACAGAGACAGCGATAAGCACCGCCACAGACATGACGACAGGCACCATAGACATCGCGACGACTCGCCATCTGCCACTAAGCGCAAACAAGAGGACCTGGACGACCCAAGCGCCCGGGATTTTGATCGCGAAAAGGACATGAGTCTGGGCGTGCAGATCAACCACAAGCAGCGGCGCGACCTCCTCAACCGTGCCAGCGACTTTGGCGGACGGTTCCAGAAAGGCAGCTACCTCTAACCGCCGTCTTACATCCAAGACATACACAACAATATTCGTACATATCTCGCATCACGCGTCTTATTCATCTTAATATTGCCCACTCTCCTGGACATCACCCATTTGCGGCTTCAGATACCCGAAATCAACAACTTTCAATTCCTAGCTGAAAACATTGCACAATAAAACGAGGAACCCCCGATAACTCCCCCGTCCCAGTTGCCATCTCAAAAAAGAGAAGCATCCATTCCCCCATGCTATGCAACCCCACCACTGAAAAGCAGATAGCAAATACCGATTGCAAGATAATCGTGCTTCAATAACAATAAAAGAAAAGACAATATGTATCAAGACAAACGAGTACAGATGCCAGACGCATCAGCCTGCCTCATGTCCTCGTCCAGGGTCGCCAGCTGGGACGATATCAAGCTCATGATGATAGCATCTCGTTCGTGTAAGAGGTGAGCTGTGAACAAATTGTTCGAATCACCGAAGCGTAACAACGTTCCGAGTTCAAGGGCGGGGTATATGGAGGATTGCATCACGAGGAAGCCCATATTGTTGTTTATGCAACTTTATTCTTGATATGTCCGCATTTATTCATTTCGCGTCAAATGTCCCCTTCCATTCGACTGGTGAGATCATCTGGACTCTATCTGAGCGCCGGCTTCCAGTTGAGACGGTGTCACTTGGGCCACAGCCGCAGCAGCGTTTCCAGACGCTGCGCCCCGCAACCGGTTGTTGTCGCTCCGACGCCTCGTGAAATCCCGGAAAGACGGAAAAGATGGACGGCTATTGCCAAACCAGCTTCTACGAGACCTCGTCGACTCGGGGCGCTGGTTGGCAAGCGACTGCTCGCCTGCTCCCGACTGTGTCGTTGCCCTTCTCCGGCCGAAAAAGCCGCGTCTGGATCTGTCGTTTTCCACAGGCATAGATGCCCGCGAGGGGGCCACCTCCAGCACCTGGAGGTTTGCGTCGCCATCGGGTTGACGCGCGCGGCCCGACGCCGACCAGAAAGTCGCCCACGAGGTGCCGGGCCTGGAAGACAGATTGATCCGGTGCCGGCGGATCTCACCATTTCCTCCAATAGAGACCGTGATGATGCCAGTGGCCTGGCCGTCTGCAATATCCTGAGGTGACGGGCGGGGCTTTGGTGTGTAATAGTCCGCTTTGCAAAGTGGGCAGCACGCGCGGCGGCTGGTCAACCAAGGGTCTAGGCAGACGGCGTGGAAGGCGTGGCCACACGTCAGCCCACGGACATCATCGTCGTTCTCCAGAGTGTCGATGCAGATGGCGCAAGTATCGCCGGAGGTGCCGACACACTCAGGCGGCAGGGCCGCGTCGATGTGCTCATCATCCTCATCATCGCTGTGGTCGTGGTCGTGGTCGTGGTCGTGGTCGTGATCGTGGTCGTTGTCGGCATGGGTAGCCTCCTCTTCACTGTTCGTGACGGTGCCGGCCTGCGTCGGCGAAACTGGAGCCACCGATGACGTCGCCTCCAAAGCCGGTGGTGAGTCAAGCGACATAGGGGTAACAGTGGCAGTATGCTTCAGTGCGTCATCATCGACTGCAGAGGTTGTCGCTATCGTGGAAGCGACCTTATCTTGCTTTCTGCTTTCTTCCGGCTCGTCGGACGACTCGCGTTCCTTGTGCTGGACGACGACACCGTCCACCGAGCGGACGCTGTTGGGGCGAGTTGGGGCGTCGATGCCGCCTAGTGTCGATAGACCATGTTTTGCTCTAGTCGCCACCCAACTCTTGTACTTCATCATCGGGAATTTCTCATTGACCTCATCGATGGTCATCAACTTCTTCTCTCGCCGGCGGCGATGTTGACGCGGCATGTTTTCGAGACCTATCGGCTCGCCGTCCTCGGCAGCCTGTCGTAGCTGGCGGGCTCTGGCGTTGTAGCGGAAACAATATTTCACCCCGACAATAATCCTACACAAAGACAAGGCACACCATGGTCAGGACAATCCGCCAACAGCACTCGTACTGCACATCTCATTCACAAGACGCCGAAACTCACCAGAGGTTTGTGAAGACGACACCGAAGCCGAGAGCCACGAAGAAGAGCAATGGCGAGTTTCCACCCCCGCCTGAGCCGTTGCCACCGCTACTGCCAGTAGACGTTGCATTCGCCGCTGTAGCAGTATCTGTGGGTATCGTTGAACCACTTGCGCCTGTAATAACGGCACCTGCAGCCGTTGTCGGCAGGGTCGGTGTTAGAGCTGCAGATGCTGCTGTAGTCGCTGCTGTGGCTGCGATAGCTGCTGCGCTTGTTAAGGTTGCAGCAGCAGTGGAAGTTGCTTGACGGGCGAGGAGGGCGGCACTGTCCGTTATCTGACCGAGAATATACATTGCGTCGATTAATGGATGGTATTATCGACGCCGATAAGAGGCTGCTCCGGGCGGATATGAGATGGACAGGCCAACGAGGACGAAATCACCCCAGTTCGCCAATTGTCCATTCGAGGTCGGACGGTGCCGAATCGAATGGCAAGAAGGGATGCGGGTGGACAAATGGGAACACGAGGCTTGAGAGTCGAGGAGACCACTCCGACGGGCAACGGGAGGCGTTACAGGAGCATGAGGAGATGTCGTGCCGATGCCCACTTTACGTCAGGAGATTCAGCCCTGGAGTGAGGAAAGAGGACGATGAGGGATGATGGGACATGAAAGAAGAGTGCAAAGGCTAAAAAACGGAAGAAAAAAGACGGCCAACAAAGGGCCGAGAGGAAGAAGTGGAAAGTGAGAGAGCGAGAGTGGAAAGTTAGGGCGGCCGCATCCCGTATCTGCGACAAGGAATTTAAGAGTGTGTGGAATGCGGTTGCCGTAGGGTGTTTGGCTTGGCAAGAAAAACCGACGGCGTGAAATAGAGAGGGTTTGAAATGGGAAACCTTTGTTCTGGAAATGCGGGATAATTGAGCAAAGGATGCGAACAGGAAAGCAGGCGGCGCAGGACTCAAATGGGGAGGGGAGAACGGAGCAAGGACGGAGGGGGAACCCTTGGCTAGGCCAGACAAAGCACGGGCAATTGGTTGTTCTGTGCTCAAAAAGGCAAGAGGGAGGCAAGAGGGAGGCAAGAGGCTGGAAATGTGGCGTTATTGCCGAGTGAGCGACACGGCCTGCAGGAATTGAGGAGCACAGCGTCAGAAAACAAGGGGCATGTGCTAAGGTAAGGTGTGTGTGGACTTGTATAGTGGTGGAGGACAGCCTGTCTGATTGGCGGAACCACGTCTGGGCCTGGGTGCTAATACTCCGTAACTGGCATCACTAGGGGTTATGACGGCGGCTGGAACGCGGCTTCTTATAGTGTGCCGTTTATTTACGGGCATTCGTACTCAGCCAACAACACGCTGCTTTCCTCATGAGCAAGCACACGCACGCCAGGGGGCTTAGATGGAAGTCATCCGCATAGCTTTGTGTTTGGAATTAAGCATTGTGTCGTAAGCACTATAAGTATTTGACATCAAAGTATTTGACGTCACCGATAGCACACTCTGACTCGGTGACGGTTGTGTTGAAAGGGAGAAGCGTGATGCCATGATACTGTAGCGTCGGCGAAAGAAAGGCTCTAGGCGCAGAAAACGGATATCTGGTGGGCTTGCGCACCCATTGGTTCGAGTTTCGAGCCTGTTGGAATACGGTAAAAAGGCTAGCGTATGAAGTTGGTTGCATCGCGGTGCTCCGCCTCGCATCTGGCTCCGTTTCGAGTGTTCGGTTGTATTCCAAGAGTATCGAACACGAACTATGTCGTCAGAAATTGGCGGGGATCTGAGGGGCATTCATGTGATGACAACAAAGGAGAAGACAAGGAGACGAGGGTGCCTGATGAAATCCTAAGATACGACACGACATATCTTATCTTACGATAGGACAGTGTAAAGCATTTGGACGCGTCAAGAGCCTCTGGGCGCCTAAAACAGGACGGACTGAAAACGGGGCGCAGAAGCAAGGGACATTATTCGTAAAATAAGATATATTTCTTATCTTGCCTATCGTATAACAAGTTCACGAGTACGGAGTACTAAGATAAGATACTATTTATGTACAAAGTCACACGCGACGCCGAAAAGGCGCTATCCCCGTCAGCCACGTCGTGGGTTCTTGCCGACGTTTGCGCCATTTCGTAAGATATCTTAAATGTGGAATCGACTCGTACGCGTAAAAGGACCGTCTCACAATATCGTATCTTACTCGTAGGAGAGAAGGTCCTTCTTCCAGACACCTTGTCTCACAGCAGCCCGCCTTTGGGGGTCTTTTGTACGGAGTAGTATCGCCGGCTAGGCCGCGTCCATCTGTTCTTCTGCGAGCTCCATAATCCACCGCGAGTGGTCTGGTTCGTCTTTTGTCCTTGTGTCTCGCATAGAACCTCTGTGCGACGTCCGATAAAATGGAGCAGATGGAGCAGACAGGAAGCCGGGCACTGTTTTCAATTGGCGGTGACTGTAGACCTGTGCATGGCCTGATGCGTGGTAATGCTGTCCTTTCCGGGGTTCCTGCTCAGACACGATAACTTTGTCGCGACTGGCTGCAGATGCAAGGCCAGTCCCCTCTTTAGCTATCTTACTATGTACGATACCAAAACAAGAAATACTGGTCGTTCCGCGACAAGTGTGCTGCAAGCGATCTTGGACCACTCTCCAGGTCACAGAAAACCCGCCGCAGAGCACAGACAGGCTCCTCTTTTTACATGTCCAAGCAGTCGCTTCCCTGCCAAGCGCATTTTTTCATGTTGTCAAACAGCCTCAGCTAAGATACGATGGATGCTCCGTTTTGCGCAGTGTTGACGGATACATGGGCGCCTTCCCCAAAACAGCTAGCACAAAACCAGGCCACTCCGCTTTACAGCAGCCTAGGAAAACATGATCCTCCGCACTCCGATTCTCACTGCCAGACGGCCTTTTCAAATCAGCCGATGCAGGTGTGCTGCAACACCTCGTCATTACGAGTACAGTTGTCCACGTACACTCTCGTAAGTACGAGAAGCGTACGGCATATGATACGTCCAGCGGCCTTTACATGGGTATCATACAGAGTGAATCTCCTGCCTCTGTCACATGCACTATAATATCGTATGACGCCTGTTTTCCCTTTTCAAGATGCGGATGCATCCGGAAACCCCCCCCAGTCCGCATCTGGCTCCATACCAATCGAGATCCATCGGGCTCATTCTTTGAGCCTATCAAGTTTGCAGTCTGGGCTTCCTTTCTGTCGCTGCCAGTGCATTTACAGGCTAACTGTATCGCTTGTGAATAATAATCGGTCATGGCGGTCCTTACCGCAGCCAAGGCAGAAAACCCCTCAACTCCGGGCATGCCGCTGCATAGTACGGAGTATGGGCTGTGACATTATACGACGTACGAGTCCAAGAAAAAAAGACATGGCAGGATGCCAGATGCCTCCTAAACATGCCCACTCCGGCTAGTGTGGGAGTTCCCCGCCTCCAGCCTACGAGTACGGAGTAGAGCCTGTAAACTGTGGGTCCACCACCAATATTTTATCGACAAGAGGCGCTTGCGACTGTAAATCGTGTCCTCGCCTTCTCATCGCACAATGGCCGTCCGGCGTGTTGCTCTCCACTATAAAGCAGGTGCTACGGAGAAGTCAGCTATTGTAGCGCCCCGCCTGTGGATGGTTAACAAGCTTTCCTGCATCTGCTTTTATGGGCACCTCCGACCGACGTAAGATACTCGTACTAATACCATCATTTCCATCTCTCCTGGTATTCGGGTTACAAAGTATGCAACGTACGGAGTACTATGAGTTGCGTCTCATTCTGCTGCAGGGTATTAAGTGGCTTGGGAAGGCTGCAAGCTGCATATTGCACAGCCTACTCCCTATCCTGGTGCGCAATTGACCCGGTTTCGGGACTTGCAAACTTTAACAGATGTTCCATGAATTCTTGTCCTAATCCTTCTCCCCTGGATCCGGACGGTAGAAACAGCATAAGCACTGCATGCGAAAATCATGCTTACTGATACCCGACATTCCTCCGGGACCATTTCTTGTGTGTCAACAGCAATCCAGGAACCAACGAGCTTTTATCACGTGCTTATATGAGTAAGCTATGTATTGGAGCCCCGCCTACCGTAAGATAAGATAGCAACTTGTAAACTATGTATGTATTAAATTGATAGTGTCGCGTTGAGATATCCAGAAAGGGGACAAGCAGTCCTTTCGCGTACAGCAAATATGCCACCAACACAGCTTCCCGAGTCGGGGAATCCCCTGTGAGTTTCCTCCTGATTGCCAGCTCCCAGATTCTCGCTCCATGTACTGCATGTGGCGGTCTGGCTGCGGGAAGATGTCTGAAATTTCAAACATTCACATGCCTACACGAGAGTCTGTTGTGGTATGTCCGTCTGTCTAGCTTGCTGACCATGGGGTTATGAGGTATCAATAGTGTCTTTTTCGACATAACTATTGGCGGTAAGTCCCCATGATCTGCCTCAACAAAAAATTGTCTGGCCCGACTAACTGGTCCAGGCGAACCCCTCGGCCGGATCACTTTTGAGCTGTTCCAGGATGTTGTCCCCAAGACAACAGAGAACTTCCGCCGCTTCTGCACGGGCGAGGACACTGATTCGCAGGGCCGTCCTCGGGGCTACAAGGGCAGCAAGTTCCACCGCATAGTAAGAGCACTGTTGTCCTCCTCCCCGTCTCTGCTTGCCCCATCGCTCACTACCTAGATTCCCAATTTCATGTGCCAAGGCGGTGACTTTCTCAATGGAAACGGAACCGGCTCCACCTGCATCTATGGTGGAAAGGCATTCCCCGACGAGAACTTTGACCTGAAGCATGAACAGCCAGGGCTGCTCTCCATGGCGGTAAGTTACCCACCTTTGCTTCCACAATCCTACACATTGTTCTCAAGTGACTAATTTGACTCCAGAATGCTGGACCCAACACGAACGGCTCCCAGTTCTTCATCACCACGGTACCTACGCCCTTTCTAGACAATAAGCACACTGTCTTCGGCAAGGTGGTCAGTGGCATGGACGTGGTTCACAAGATGGAACACGTGCGAACAGGTGCACGCGGACGCGACATGCCAGACCTGGATGTCGTCGTGGCAGAATGCGGCGAAATGTAGTATGCATGTTGATGGTCTCACGGTTCATAACGGTGCACTTGACAAAATATTTTCAAATGTCCCTATTGGTATATCCGGCTCGAGGGTCATGTCGACCCTGTTTTCCTGCACCTCAGTGCGTAAGTCTGTATCTACCTTAGAAACGCCGGTGCCTTAATTTTCTTCTTGCAGGCTCCCATCCTTGTCAATGCCTCATTGCCATAGCCGAGTTTGGTACCGTCCATTTGCCATACAAGCCCCATTTCGGTTCCCGTGTTCTGTCCCCGAACTTGACAGTGCCGATGGGAAATGACGCGCTAGTAACCCCCCGTAAAAATAATTTAGGAAAGAAAAGACAAATCATGAGAGTAGATCAGAAGTGCCGCCGAACTCTCTGCACCCGGCGAGAGAGAAACGGCTTCACCGACGGCGCCTGGCTTGATGTGCTGACAGCTGTGCCAAAGGAAGCCGTCGATGTAGTAGTAGCACCTGCAAGGGGTGTGCTGGTGCTGGTCTGTCGATGGCCTGGCGTAACCGTCGAGTAGACGGTTTTTGTTGACACCGGGCCATCGCTGGATGATGAACTCCCAGCGTTCTTGGTCACGGTGATGTAGACGGGGTCCTGTGTATGAGTGACGGTGGCGACGATGGTTTCCGCGCCGTTGCCGCTGTCTTCTGCAGCTGCCGTGGCGGCTGTGCCTGTTGCAGTAGTTGTGCTGCTGCTGCTGTCACTGGTGCTGTTGTTGCTGCTGCTGCTGCTGCTAGTGTCGGTCCCGTTGACCTGGAAGGGGCCGACAGTAAGCTGGGAGAGCACAGCGGCACTGTTCAGGTCCTGGCCCTGAACAAATGAAGAGGAAAAGCCGGAAGCCTTTTCTTTGGCACTGGTGGCAGCAGAGGTCTTGCCGCTCGCGACAGAAACGTCCATACAGCTCGTGTAGTATTGCAGCGTAGTGATGTTGAAGCCGGTTCCAGGAGTGTCGGTGGGCGAGCCAGCCTTGTTCATGGTGGGCCAGCTCCACACCCAGTAGAGGGTGTAGGTGGTGCCAGACGTCAGGTTGGCGGGCAGCTGAATGTCGTTTTGGCACCACAAGTCAGAGCCCTGCGGATTCTCGGCCGTCTTTTTGAACTGGGCCTGTCGCTGCACGGAGATGGTCTGGCCGTTGACCTGGTAGCACTGGCCGTCGTCGAAATTGCGCGTGGCCAGGAGGCGGCCACGGCCGTTGCCACCGGTGCCATCGGCCGTCCACTTTTCAAAGACGTCGGAGAAGAGCTCGTCGCTGGACGGCTCCGTCGTGCCATAGATGTAGACGGTGCCCCTGTTGAGCGGCTTGGTCGGGTTGGTATCCGGGAGCGTGACGTGGCCGTTTTCCTGGTAGCGGAGAGCGATGAAACCGCCTGCGGTAACGCTGAGCTTCGGGAATTCGGTACTGTAGTTGCCAACAGTCTGGCTGGGGTGGCAGAGAGAGTCGTTAGCAAAGAGGACATTGCCACTTGGGCGGCCATTGGGTGGAAGCAGGTAGTTGTCCATGTCGTCGTTGAAGCCAGACACGGTGCGAGGGACATAGCCACGGATGTAGCCCGGGTTTCCGACCATCGTGCCGTTTGAGTCGATGCTCATGAGCTGCTCGACCCAGGAATGGGCTGAAATGGGCTGGATCGCGAGCGATCCGAGAGCGACGGCAAGGCCGAGGCGAGTGCAAGGAGCTTTCATGATGAAGATGGCCTTGAGGACGGTCTAGTGTTTGTGCTTGTTGTGTTTCGTGGGAGTGTTTGGGCCGGTAGACGTTTGCTGTCTGGTTTGAAATTCTGAGATTGAGCTGAAATTGATATTGATAAAATCGAGTCGAAAATCGGAGTCTGGAAAGAGTAGAGGAACAGAACGAAATGACGGGGTTTTAATAGAGAATATGCTATAAAGAAGAGAGGGTGAACAAGACAGACGACCGGCGCTCTGAACAGGCAGACTAGCTGTGGTGAGAAAGAAGAGGGCGAAACGTGAGAGAGGGATCGGTCATGCAGCCATCGGGGATGACTGATTGTTTGCCCTTTGAAATGAAATCTCTTTTTGTGCGTTGTTTGTGCCTTATTGTTCTGGTGGCA
This sequence comes from Leptographium lundbergii, assembly GCA_001455505.1. Classification (NCBI taxonomy): domain Eukaryota; kingdom Fungi; phylum Ascomycota; class Sordariomycetes; order Ophiostomatales; family Ophiostomataceae; genus Leptographium; species Leptographium lundbergii. The sequence goes on from LDEF01000009.1 coordinate 21,410, forward strand.
AAGGTATTGTGTGTGAACAAGAGGCGGCGCTGCGAACAAACGGTCCGAACGACAAAGACGAACAAAACCCGAAAGGGAAGGAGTGAACAAGGACTGAACAAGGAGCCCTTTTTGGAAAGCTGCAAGAAACGGAACAAGGAAAGTAGCAATGATGGTGTGTGTAGTGAGATATGGCGACACCAGAGTGACGAAGAGATGATGCCAGAACAGCCAAAGATTATCCAGAAGACGGCCATGGGCGCGAGCACGGGGAGCGGCAGGCGACGTCTTTTAAGCTCTCGCGCGCCTCCAGATGAGGCCGACGAGACATGGGGAGTACAGGACCAGAAGACCCAGACCTGCGGCCAGCGGGCTGTTTGGGCAGCCAATCGACACGGACTGCAAACGGATGTCGGCAGAAGGGCCCATGTGGCTCGCATGCGCACATCTCGAGGCTGGCCCATACATTTCCATACTCGTAGGCTTCTACAGAGCAGGGGAGGGAGGTAGGAAGAGGTGGCCATTCCGTTGCCTTTTTTCTCCTGTCTGTGGCCTGCACTCTGACAAAGAGCACCGGCCAGCTGGGGCCTGTGTCAGCCATGTGGGAGATGACGAGCTGGGGGCCAAGACATGCGCCGTGTGGACGAGGGACCAGTCGCATCGCCGGCGGCTCGCAGCCAGCAGGCTGGCCGGGCAGAGCTAGGCGCGGGACGATGGGCCCTCTGACGCGAGGACGCTATCGGCGGCCGTTTCAGATCGGAGGTAAAAGCCAAGATGTGGCGCGAACGAGGCGGGAGTGAATCATGTCGTGCTGCCGGAAGAGGGCTGTCCGGAAGATGAGTAAAGGCGGCTATTTGGTGTAATTGCGGCGGCCGACAGGGCTAGGGCCCACTATTTATGTGTGTCGTAGTGGACGGCCCCACTGCAGATCATTGGATGGAAAGACGCCAGTCTTTGGCCAGGCCAATTGCAAACGTCTCACGACGACGAGGCCAACAGCAAGAGGACTCTGCAGCCTGTGGTGCCGGGTTGCTGAAACTAGACAGTGGAGGAAGTGTACGGTGTGAGCGAGGAGCTAATGGAGAAGTGAGATGGAGGATGGGAAATTGGCCATGTCCATATATGCTCGTTTACTGCGTTTCACCCCTGCTTTTCAAGAGTCCATCTCTGTGTTGTGCTGCGTCGATAGACGCCGACCAAGAGCAAGGGTCTTGCCACATCCTGGACAGGTGACGGTCGTAAGCTTTTTTAAAAACGAATATCTCGGTAGTGCGACGAACGACAGACATCAGACAAACTTGCTCAACAACGGGATACCACCATCCTATCATCTGACACGACAAGATAAAGTCACAAAAGTCACAGATGCACACAAGTCTTGTAGCTGACGTGGCCAGCAACTGACCGTCGTTTCAAATTATACAATAGGAGCATTATCATCCACAGTCCAGAGAACACATCAAACGCATCATCCATCAAACAAATGGCTCTCAGAAGAGACAGAAAAGAACAAAGCTCGCTGATCCCATGTATCACCACGAAAAAGGGTGTAAAGCAAAAGATAAAACGACAAAAATTCCCGAAATCACAATGGTATTATATCCTTGCATCCATTCTCACCGCCAGCTGCTGAACCCATTATGGCTGAGCTTCGGCATGCTGGCCACCGGGTAGCCCGCGCCACTCTCGTCCAGGCTGTCTGAGCGTCCACGCTTCAGGCCGCGGCTCTGCTGCTGCCAGCTGGACGGTCCTCCGGCCGTCACCGGGCCGCCACCGCCTGCTGCGCTGCCGCCTGCTGCCACCGACCAGCCGCCAAAGGCCTGGGCCATATCGTGTGTGTCCCAGTCGGGCAACGAGCTGCCACCGTTGCCGCCGCTGCCCGGATCCACCGCCGCCACGGCAAGAAACGGGTCCATCACCGGCTGCGCGTGGCCCCCGTGGAGCTGGCTCGGGAAGGACTGCTGGTGCTGGTTGTAGGCGTGCACGGCCGCCTGCTGCTGGTGGTGCTGCTGCTGTTGGTGCTGCTGCTGGCGTTGCTGGTGGTGCTGTTGGTGCTGCTGGTGCTGGCTGTCAAACGTGGTCGCATACGGCAGAGGCAGGCTGGCCGTCGGCGGCGGTGTGGCCAGGCCGGCCCCATAGGTCGTGTCGAACAGGCTGAGGGGCGCCGGCACCTGGTACGACTCGGGCGACGAGAGCGTGCGGTAGCCGGCCGCGCTGCCGTTTGGATCCCAGGCACTGCCGAGGTGCTCGCTCATGGCCGCCGTCAGGTGTTGGTGGTAGCCGGGATGCGGCGACATGACGCCGTCGCGACGCGTCTGGTACGACAGCTGGTACGGCTGCGGCGTGGTCGAGTGCGGCGGCGACGGCACCTGCTGGTGGTGGTGGTGGTGGCTCTGCAGCTGCTGCTCCCGATGCATCTCCTTGTGGCCCGGCATCACGAGAGCCTGGCGCTGGTGGTATTCCGAAGCTGGGTCGATCGTCGTCAGAAAGCGCCAGCCCGTGCCGGCCGGCGTCTTGACCACCTCCATCTTGCGCTCGTTGACGCTGTAGACCGTCTCAAACGTCCACAGAATCACCGCGCGGCGAACCCAAGTCGGGGCCGCGCCCACATTCGACAGGCCGTCTTCGTTAGGCGTGCCCGCGGATGACGACGGGTCACATGACCAGAGCTCCTGCAGCATCGCAATGTTGCGCACGAGGTCCATCTGCGTTGGCGTCCCGCCGCTGCCCAAGCTGTTCGCCGACGAGGCCGACGTGAAGCTATCATCGCCCACGTCCTCGCTCGCTTCCGTGTATCTGTCCGACTCGCGGCGCCGGGTAGAAGTGGACGCCCCCGTCGCCGTCGATCCGTACGACGACCGCTTCCCACTGCTGTTCTTGGAGCTGGCACACGGTGCGTACACACCTGCCGCCTCACTGCCATCGTCCTCGAGCGGGTGTCTGCGGTATGCCGTGAGCATGCTGAGCATCGTTGCCCACTCGGGGGCCGGAAACGGCACGGCCAACTGCTGCCGCCGCATGCGGGCACTCTGAAAGCAGTCGCAGTGTCCGCCGTTGCCCACGCCGTGGCATCCCGGCCGGTGCATGTACTGATTGCCAATCTCGCGCGTGATCACAGACACCGGCACCTGGTTGGCGCTGCTGCTTGTCTCGTCCTCCGACCGACCTGGCACCAGCTCGCTTGGCCGTGCCAGTCGCGTCACCGACTTCCACCGGTGGTTCTGCAGGTAAGGCTGCTCAATCGTCACCTCGACCAGACTGTTCAGTTCCGATCCCTCCGGGAACCGGTCGGGCTCCTGGACGTCGAGAGTGACGTGGAAGTGCAGAATGTCCCGCAGATCCTCGCGCACAACCTGGTCCAGTGCCTCGCACATCTGGCCAGGGAACCGGTCTTCCCAGTCCTGTGAGATGTCACGCACCGAGCTGGCCTCCTTCTGGCTCAGCGCACGCGTGTACTCCTGCAGCAGCGTGCCGCGGATGATCTTGCCACGCTCCGGCCACTCCTCACGCTTGTTGTTGAGGTGCAGGTGGGGGTACACGCGTCCGTCCAGCGGCAGGCCATCGGGCTTGGTGGCTTCACCGCGACGGGGACCATCGCTTTCGTACCGAACAGCCGCCGACGACACCAGGATCCAGCAGAGGCTCGGCCGGATGGCCACCAGTGCGTCCGACGCCAGCAGCTGACCAAAGTATTCGTAGTTGGGCCGCTCCTCAGGCAGACGTCCGTCGAACAGAGCACGCAGCACCAGGTTGTCCTTGAAGGACTCCTTTTCAAGCAGATCCTTGCGAGTGTCTTCCTTCTTCTCCTTGCTCGGAAAGAAGAAGTGGTAGCACCGATGGTGGATGAAAAAGTTCTTGAGCACCTGGATGTGGCTCGAGACCTGCTTGCGGCCACGGGCCATCTTGCGGTCGGGCTTGACGCCATCCGGCAGCGACCGGCAGTATGCCACCCAGAGGTACTCGCTGATGAGCATGTTGCGCCCGTGAAGCTGGCCGCGCATCGCGTACTTCTTCCGACCCATCTGGGGTATCAACAGCAGGGCTGTGAGGACTGTTAGCAGGCAAATCAGACAACATCACTGGCTGCAGATGCTTACCATCCAGAAACGCATCTTCGAGCACGTCCGGCCAAATCTGCTCCGTCTTGTCGTCCTTCTCCGTCTGCTTCTTGCGGTAGGCCTGGAATTGTGGAGATAGGTAGATAGGGTTGACGTTGGCATTGGCACCCGGGATTGCAGGGCCAAGACCATGACTAGAGCTGATAATGCTGCCGCCAGGAAAGCCGCCACCCAGTGCAAGACTGCCTTGACGAAGGGAGTGGCGTCTGGAGAGCAGCTGTTGCTGCTGCTGCTGGTATTTGTGTGCCGAGTGCTGGGTGTATTGCTGAGAAGGGAGCTGCTTGATGAGCGCCTCGGAGTAGAACGTAGGCTGCGTCTGTTGGCTGTGGTAGGTGTAGTTGCTGTGCTGCTGCGAAACGTCGAGGGACTGGGTGGGTAGGATGGGAGCAGTTGGGATGGAAGATGCTGCTATTGTTGACACTTGTGTGCAGGACACCAAAGGAAGTGCGTTGGATGGCAATGATGTTGTGGAAGCTGGTGAAGAGTGGGAGGCATTGGCGGGAGAGCAGTAGGAAAGAGTGTTGTTGCTGTTGTTGTTGCTGGCATGAGACTGCACATTGCCAGTGGCCTCCTGGAGTGGGAGACGATGCTGCGATGGCAGCACAGAGCAGGCAACCTCCATTGTTAATGATGCCCGTGAAAAGAGAAAGACCGAGCCAAATTCCACCAGGACAACAAAGTATGCTGTCGATGCTTGCAGTCAAAGGAGAGTACACGGAGTATTCAGTAGAAGAAAGCACCGCAGGACACGTAGAGTAAGAGACCTGGAATGGATGACTGGGACTAAGAAGGGACAGTGATGAACACCCTGTTGGTGATCGTGGCCGTAGAGAGTGTGTAGAGTCTTCTGAAAGAATGAAGAATGACTAGCAGGAGAAGGAGGAGAAATGTAAAGACGATGAGGGAGAGACGGGAGCAGCGAGTGTATGATAAAGAATGAAACGAGTCCAGGAAACTAGAGAACTAAGCTGGCTGTCAGGCATGCCAACAAGCCAGATGGACAGGAGCAGGAGGGAGAGCCTTCTTATGAGGGACGCTTGCTTGTAGATGCCAACGCGTAGATGTGGCCTGGCCTCATTCCTCGCGAGCATTCCGTTCCGCCTGGCGTGGGAGAGACAAGAGACCACAACAAGTTGGAATAAATGAGCAAAGGGGAAGAGCAAGTGGATGCCCATCTCCGTCAGAGCCCGTCCGATGGTGAGGTACTTCCAGCGGGGGGGTATGGGTTAGAACAGGCTATGGACGGGTAGGGAGCTCGTCTTGCTGCTACGACTTGCATGCAAGTGTCCTGGCCATGGCCTCCTTGGCGAGGGGGTGGTGTCGTTAGGAAGGGCAGTCATCTGGAGACGGAGGGGCCCGGAGGGGTTGAGCAGAGGGAGGAAGGGAGAGAAGAGGGGGGTTCATCAAGAGGGGAGGGCGGCTGTAGACTTCTGCAGGATCTGGACGCATAATGACGTAGAGAGACTCTTGTCTGGAGCAGGCGAGGCGAAAAAGACGAACAGCAGAACAGCAGAACAGCAGAACAGCAGAACAGCAGAACAGCAGAACAGCAGAGGGAACAGACTGCAGAAGCAGCAGTCACAAGAAGCAACAGCCACCAGCAACAGCCACCAGAAACAACAGCACACCGTTGTCTAGGCGGATTCTAGGGTCGGGTAGACGACACCAGGTACCCGAGCAGACCACAACAGAACCAGTCCAGTTCCAGTCCCGGAAATGCGACCCTGCCATGATCGACCAGCGCTCCCGCCGTCCACAAACTGGCTGATGATGTGCGCGCCTAGTCGAAACAGGGCCGCATTCTTCAGGCTCGAGTTGCCCCCCCAGGCCTGCCGACTGGCACGCAAGGAGATTTCGTCCTCGCCAGCAGCCCACGTCCACAAGGCTCGGAAGTGCAAGCGCGCACGGCATCCCTTTCCTGGGCCCTTGGCTCTCCACCAGGCCCGGATTGGCCGGAGCCACTTTTGCTCCATCTGCCCTTCGTTGGCCTCCTAGTGGCACGCCGGCCGGCCGGCTGGACTGCGGTCGGAATGCAGACGCACCGACAAGGCGGCAAATGCCAGTGCAGAAGCCGGAGCCAATGTAAACAGATCCGCATAACAGAGGCCAGGCACGAGCTGCCCTAGAGACCGGTAGCTCTGCGGGCTGTGCGAGCTGTGCGAGCTGTTTTGTTGTTTGGGCTGTCCAGCCGTGGCAAGTCGTGCAAAAGTCGCCGCATCTCGTACTCGGCCAAGGGAGGATAAAGTGTAGAATATTCTTCTGCATCGCAGCCGATGACAGGCAGCTTGGATCCGCCCAGCTGCACTACATCTGCAAGCACTTCTTGCCTTGCATGAGGAAACCTCCGAATGGGGCGATTCAGCACTGGTACTGCCTTGCTCCTTCCTCTGGCCATCCCTCTCGTCACGCTTGCCGGTCGCGCCAGCCTATCACGGCCACCCCCTTCTCTCCGCAGCGACGCGCTCCTTCTCGATTTGGCCGCCCGTCCTCCCTGTCTTGGCCGGCTCCACTCTGCAGCAAGCACAACGGGTGCAAAGCCGTGTCATGCGCGTCTATTATCGTCCCTGACACACTGCACCCCACAGACATCTCACACATGCATTCACGAGACAAGGGAACGGGAACAGCTTCTCGACATGCGCCCTACTATGTGGTATACCGATTACGCCGCGCTCTAATAATGGCGACTCCTTCCGATGCAATAAGACAGTCCATAATATCCCATGTAGCCCTGGGGTGCCTCCTGGCACACCTGCTTTCCCTTTCCCTATCGTCTCATAAAACTTCATTCCTGTGCAGAGCTCCCTTTCTTCGCCTTGCCCTTTGCCCTTCCAGCTAGCACAGTCTGGACTCACATGCCCTCCTCAGCCCCTTCTTCGCCTATATGCACCTTTGTCCGCTGTCTGCGGCCGAGCGTCAACTGCTGCAGCGCCACCGTGTTCATCTGCGAGCCGACCTTCTTGCGCATCTTGGCCAGCTCCTCCTCCGGGTCTAGAGCTTCGGCCTCGGCGTACTGCAGCACCAGCCGCCGTCCGAGCAGATGTGTGTCGCGCAGCGCATCCATTGCGTGTGCCGCCTCGCTCGCCGTCAAAAACTCGGCAAACGCATAACCACGCGTCCCGTTGCCGACTTTTCGCGGCAGCCGAACCGCCTTGACCTGGCCATACGTGCCCAGAAGCGTGCGCACGTCCTTTGCCGTCGCCTCGAACGGCAGGTTCTTGATGATCAGCTTGCTGCCCTCATTGGCCGCCTGCTTTCTCTTCCGGTCCGACTCGCGTCGCTCGGCTGCTGCGTCCTGCTGGCCGCGATGTGCTGCCTGCACCGTCAACGTGTGGCTGTGCAAGATGAAGCCGTCCATGGCCTTGCTGGCTGCGGCTGCTGTTGCCTTGGTCCGGAACTCCACAAAGCCGTAGCCCATGCTTAGCGTCTCGCCCGGCTTCTTGGTGTTCGGCTTGGTGTTCACCCGAGCAGACACAAAACCTGCCAGACTCGAAAACGCCCCTGCCAGCTGCTCCGTTGTTGTTGTGAAGTTGAGGTTCCGCACAAACAGCGAGCTAGTGGTGGCTTCCGTGTCTTGCGCATCGTCGGCCTCTTCTGTGTCAACCTGTCGGCCGAGAAGGTCGCTGGCTGTCACCTTGGGACGTTTCGTCTTGGTCTTCTGATCGTCAGCACCGACTGCGGCGTCTTGTAGGACCTGGACGTGCGTGCTGTCCCCAAACATGTTTTCTGGGCACTTCTCCAGCATGAGCACCGTGTCGTTGACTCGTCGGTAGGCCAGCCGCGAGTACGCAAGCCGGCCGTGAGCTGCTTGTGCAAACTGCACAATCGCAATGGTGCCACCCGTAGGCATGAGCACGCGAACCACAGGCCCGAACTCCTCGAACATGCCACGGATCTCTTGCGCCGACGTACCAAAGGAAAAGTTCTTGACCAGGATACATCTGTCTCCCCGCTTGGTATGCGGCTTGAACATGTCCAGATCGACACCATTGGCGGCAAAGTAACTCCTGGTCTCCTCAATGATCGACGTTTGCCGGACCGCCTGTCTGACAGCTTCGCCAGACGATGTGGGGTCCAGCATCTCTGACTTGGTCACGCCCAGACGCTCCGCCACCGCTTCGTTCACTGCGTCTTGGCTCATGAAGAGCGCATTCCACGAAAACGTGCTGGTGGCCGATTCCTGTTTCTTCCGCAGTAGCTTCTGCTTCTTCAGCGGCATCTGGGAAATGGCAAACTCGTCCATGGCTATGTCAGTGGCCGACTTCTTCGCCTTGGCCGGAAGCACATGAAGGATGCGACCCTGAAAAGTCTTCCCGTCGGCATTCTGGAATGCTGCCAGCGCCGACGATGCGGTGGCAAAAAGCACCATTGCAAATCCCTTGTTTGCACCGGCGTTGGTGACTGGAAGATTTACCTAGAAGTGGGGAGCGACACGAACAAGCGTTAGCAGGCTGGAATGTGTAACGTTGCCGGGTAATAATACAAGCAAATCAAACTGCATTCCTTTGAAAAAAGGATGCTCCTCGCTTTCGTTCAGACAACAAGAATCTACTAAAATGCTTGGCCCAAGGTTCTCATCATATGTCAAAAGACTAAGATGTCCCTATCTGGGGTTCATCATTGAAAGCTGAGGAGGAATGCAGCCGACCCAGTACAGGGCAAAATGTCACGGCTCAATGACGCAGAACACACAAAGTAGTACATACCTCTTTCACGGTGCCAAAGGCTTCAAAGTACTTCCAGATGTGTGCTTCGGTGGCATCGTATGGCAGGTTTCGGATAAACAGTCGGGATGTCTCGCGGATTTGATCTTCTGGCAGGAGTGGCTCTTGTGATACAGGTGGCGCCTCGACCACAACGTCCATCTTGTTCTCAATGGGTGTCGAGCTATCATCTTGTTTCTCCTCTTCGTCGATCTCTTCATCATCCTCGTCATGCTTGGCCTCGACCCGTAAGCTGGGTTGTGCCTTTGCCGCCGCCTGTGCCGGTGGCGGAATACTTGAGATTGGTGGCGGTTCTAGCTCGCTGGGATCAAGCAAGTCCAGAAGCCGGTTTGTGCGAGACCGAAGCCAGTCGTCATCTGATGTAGACGCGATTGCTTGTTTTTGTTTTTGTTGCTGCTCCTGTTGCTGTGCCTCCTGTTGCGACAATGCCGGTGCTCTTGAGCTGGAACTGTCTGCAGCATTCCTGACGACTTCGTCTATAGCAGTGGCGCTAATGACTACTTTAGTGGCGTCCTTCGCTTTCGACTCTCTCTCGACCGTGATGGTCTCGCCGTCAAGCGCCTCCTTCCTCTTCTTGGCTTGCTGTGCTGGCAACGAATCATACTCGTCATCGCTCTCTGCTTCGGCAGCAGCTAGCGCGGCCGCCGCAGCGGCCTCTGCGGCACTGTCATCCAACTGTGTCTGACTATCACCCATTGCTGCAAAAACATCCGCCGTGCTGCTTATGCCCCGGCCATGCTGTGGCTTCATCACTTCAAGAAACTCGCGGAGCTTGGGATCGGCCGCGTCGAGTTTCCTCCTCTTTGATGGATCTTCCTCCGCCGCGTTCTGTGGATCCTCCTGGGCTGCCTCTGGCCCTTCGTATGGGCGCTTCAGGCTGCTTGCTCCCGGTAGCGACAGATCGCCGATGGGCTTGGCCACCTCGACGAACAGCTTGGACATGCGGATGTAGGAACGATTGAAGTATCGAACAGCGGACTTGGCCTCCTCCGCCGTGCGATAACCCAGGAAGGCTATCCGGCGCCGGGTGATGAGCTTGACATCGGTGATGTGGCGGCCGCCAGAGGAGAAGTGTTTCCGAAGGCTTTCTTCCGTGATATTTGGCGGCAAGTTCTTCACAAAGATGCGGGAAGACTCCTCCGCAGCATCTGCAGAGGGCTCTCCCAGCACCTTCGGGTCAGGCAAGCTGACCGGCATGGCTGAAGGCATCTTGGGGAACAAGATGGTACTTCCCGAAAAGAAGAAGTTGGGAGTAAAAGGTTTAGAAAATGGAGCGAGATGCTGCTGTCGAGATTTTTTTCTACTAAGAAAAAAAAAGCTTATCTTATCGAGATTCGAGCGGGTCCGGAAAAACCGGCGTTGGAGCCTTACTCGGAAAAACGTGGTTCGCTGGCAACCCAAATCGCTCTAACACGACATGGACGGCGCGCTAAGCAACGCCTCTACCCCCATGTTTGTTGTCGTCTGCCCTTGCCATCGTAGACAGCCACGGAGAAATCACGCGCTATTCACCCTTTTTGTCCTCTCCGACACAAGCACGATCTTGCGTGTCGCTCTGCAACTTCTTGGGCTTCCCCGCTTCGCAACGCCGACAACAAGAGACACGGTAAGACCATCTGCCCATTTCATCGGTCAAATTTTCTTCTGCAACGGCGCCGGATGATGCGCGAGGCCAAGCTTGTGTTTGGACGCTGGGCTTCCGGCCCGCTTCCTGTCCATTTGTTCCCTGGCGGCATTCCTCTCCACTGCGGACGGTCTAAGAGAGGCGCGATTGTGGAGGTAGCATTCGCACTTGGAAGACCGATAAGCTGACCATGTGCCCCTTCCACTGCAACAGCACGTCCGACCACACTCTATTATCCGAATCCGACGAGTTACATCGAAACCAATGACGATGGCCGTTGAAGCAAAGACAGAAACGCCGCCGCCGCCGGCGCGCGAAAAGCTGGAGGGTGAGTCTCTAGAGGGCGAGAGGCTAGGAGCATGGCCAGGGCCACACTGCCTCAAACAGACACACAGACGTATACTAACTGTTCTCCGACCGGTACAGCCCAGGTTAAGTCGGCCGACATGGTATGATGGCCCAATTAGAGTCTTTGGGGACGATCAGTAATAACGGTTGTTCCATATAGACGGAAGAAATGCAGACAGAGGCCATCGAAGTGGGTATGTGAAGAATGACAGCCCCATTCCTCTGGTCGACGAGTCTCTGTTAGCTAACTCGATGACCATTCTAGCCCAGGATGCTATGGCCAAGTTCACCGTCGAGAAGGTTTGTGCTGCTCTCTCCTCTGCTATAGCTCTCGTCGTCTGGGCAACTCAAGTGCTAACGTAAGGCTGCAGGACATCGCCAAGTATATCAAGAAGACAGTGCGCTAGCCTCCGTGCTAACCCGTGCTCCAACACTCCCAGCCCTGGTGCTGACCATAATTTTAGTTTGATGATCGCAAGGGCCCAACCTGGCACTGCATCGTGGGCCGCAATTTCGGCAGTTTTGTGACACACGGTAAGCGCTATTTTACGTCCTACCCTCGTCAGCGGGGAAGGGGTTGCTGACAAACACAGAAACGAAGCACTTTGTGTATTTCTATCTCGGTCACTGTGCCATACTCCTGTTCAAGACCCAGTAAGGGATGGCCGCAACTGATCTATAGGATGGATGATGCTGGAAGCGGCGGAGCACGAAGCTGTCTGCGTGTTCTGATGGATGAGAGGCGGACTGGCTGGCATCTTCTTGCCCAATGATCGAGAAGGCTTCCCTTGACCGTCCTGTTAATTAACGAGAAATACGAATCTATATGGCTGCATTACTGTCTTGACCACCAGTTCAAATGTGTTCGTCTACAAATAGCGCTGCTGGAATGGTATTTTGTACTTATTTCATCAAAGAGTATCTCTGCAGGTTGCAACGAAAATGCTAGCATGAACGACGCCAGGAAAGACAGAACCGAGGAGACGTAAATGGTCGACCTTCAAATAAAACACCTCCCATTTCCTTAGGTGCCCCCCAAAAGAAAGTAATCCTCGCCTTTTATACCTATGCTTTGCGTTGTGACTGTGCTCCTTTTGGACGGAAATGCAAATTAAATCAGGTTGTCATCTTGGTATCATCAAATGGCCGTTCTAGTGGCCTCTGTCGCTTATCCGATATCTCATTCTCCCCGCCCTGATCAGGCCCGCACCATCGCCTCGTTGTAGATCTTCTCCTTCATCACCTGGAGTCGGTTGTGCAATGCCAGCAGCATGCCAACCTTGTCCTTTGGTGGGTTCTCTCGGCTGGCAATGTCTTTGTAGAGTGCCTCGTACCTTTCGTAGAGGAACTTAAACTTCCGTGCCTGCGCGACCACATCCTCTGGCAGATGCTTCCGCTTCTTGGGCTTTCCATTGTTGGTCGACGAGTCTGTCCCGTTGAGGTTATTCCGACGCTCGCTAACCATTTTGCGTTTCTGATTGGTATTGCTGCTGCCAATGGGGGGCACGCTCTCTTCCGAAGACAAGTCAATTTCAGACGCGTTGGCCGGCGGCGAGGCTGCGAGCGGAGACGATTTGGTCGGCGAGTTGTTGTTCTTGGGCTTATTGGGAGGCGCGCTCCCATGCTTGACGTTGCCACTGCGGCCGCCGCTGTGGTTGCTGCTGCTGCTGCTGGTGCTGTTCGGACTCACGTTGGTTGCTCGTGCCGGTGGTAGCGCCACGTGTTGCTGTCGTGGTTGCTGGTACTTCTCGCGCTCTTTTGTGGGTAGCAGCTTCGGTGCCGATTTGAACGGCTTGATCCTCTTGCTTAGCGGCGTCCCTGAGCTGGAACTGCTGCTGCTGTCATCTTCGTCCTCACGGATACGCTTCTTCAGTAACGGTTTGGCCGTAATCTGCGATTTCACCACGTCTTTGACTGGCGAGGGCTTGGGCTTCCGTACATCGGCCGGTGGAGCAACCACAGGTCCCTTCCGTGCCTTGTCTCCGAGAGACGCAGGCAGTGCCGACTTCACGCTAGCCTTTGCCGTCACAGACGGCTTCGTGTTGGCAGCGCTCAGCTTTGACTGGTGGATAGCCGCCGCCAACGGCAACGACTCGGATTCTGATGCTGACGAGTCCGAGTCCGTGATGAATTCCTTGGACTTGAACTTGGTTTGTACGGCGCTCGGCTTGGCCACAGTTGGCTTTGTCGGAGACACCTTTGGCGTAGACGATGGTGCCGAAGTTGGTGCCGGGGTGGTCTTCTTTTTTGTCGATAGCAGGCGCTTTTCGCGAGCTGACACCTTCTTCTTCGCAGCCGTTGCCCCTTGCTGATAGGGCGAAGCCGAGATGCTTTCCGAATCAGCCCCCTCTTCGTCGGTCCGGTTGCTGCCGTTTCCATATTCGCCCGAGTCGTCGCGGCTGCTACCACTGCCACCTCCAGAGTCTCCAGAGTCATCTGTTCTCTGCCCCTTGGTTTTCGTGGCAGGCGGCCCCTTGGCGATTGCAGCATGGATCTTGCTCAGGATTCGTCCTTGGCCACGCTCTTCCTTCCGCAGCAGCTTCTCCCATTCTGGTTCTGATTGCGAAAGCCGCATCTTGTCGTACTGGCGAATGGCATTATCAATTGCCTGTTGCCGCTCATCATTGCTTGCATACTCGTGGTTCCACACGTCGAGCTCCCTCCAGTACTTCTTTCGGAGGAAATAGTTCTGCGACTCCTCGTACAGGTCTGCAACCTTTTCCAGCGCGTTTCTAAAGTCAACCTCAGATGCACCGGGGTACTTTTGCCACAATATGTCATATGGCTGTTCCTTGAAAGCGAGTTCGTGGATGATGGGTGACCGGGCCCGTTTAGCCTGCTGAGAAGAGGCATCGTTTGGGGCCAGAGACGGCGAGCCAATGGCACTGAGGGCCGGGCTGGTAGGCAGTGGCGATACAGAAGTACGACCATTAGGAGACCGTCTTCCGGAAAGTGCCTTATGCAGGGAACCGACAGCGCGCTTGGAGTTCTTGCCGTTTGAAGCAGGACCGCTTCCCTCGATGACCTTGGTTCTTTTTGAGGAGACAAACGACATGGTAAGCTCCAGATTCACAAACCACGACAACGCGCAAGAAAAGAAACGAAGAGGTGAGGGAAGGAGCTGGCATACGATTTCTCTTGCTTTTCGGCCTCCTTCTGCGCAAGTGAGCTCCGTAGGAGGGCGATGTCAGTATTCAAGGCGGCGTAGGACTGATGGTCGTTGGCATCTTCAGGCTCGGGTGAGGCCTCCTCTTCATATTCGTCATCTTCGTCCTCAGAAGAGCCCGTCCGGTACTGATCCCAGGGGTCTCCTAGTTCTGGCTTTCGGAAGAGAGACATGGCGAATTGTGGAAGGCGTTCGGCCTTGGGGTTGCTGCTCGCAGCATTGGCGAGAAAGAGCTCGAGGTCATCGTTGCTGTCTTCGGTCGTGGCTTCGATGTGGTGGCTGGAGTTGCCGTAGAGGAATGTCTGCGAGACGACGAGGTCAGCACAGAGCCAGTCGAAACGCGGCAAGCGAGTAAGAGAAGCGCGTGAGAGAGGACGGGAAA